>WHVE01000323.1:0-137479 GCA_015178995.1 Trichophaea hybrida | reverse complement strand
CAAAACCCATAGGAAGACTGCTATCCCATAGAACAAAGGAAAGACAAAGGAAACTCGTTTCATCCGTCAATCTCCATATCATTGGAGTCAACCTCGTAAAGCACTCGAGAGCTTGAGGCTGCTGCCAGTTTCGTAATTTGGTCAGCCAGACTCCTGGTTTGACCTTCGAAGAAGAGGTGGTTACTTCCGGCGTTTCCACCTTAGGTTTCTTGTCCTTCTTCTTCTTCTCACTGGAGGAGATCTTGATGGGAATTCATACAGAATACCCATCGATGCTCCGAAGAACCGCAGCGCTTGCATTTGTTGCGCTTGGCTCTTGCTCCAATAAAGATTCCGGAATGCCTTTCAGGGCTTCGCCTTTGTCCGTATTGACTGTCTTAGGACCCTTCTTCTCCGTTCCAGGTTTCTTGGAGTCAGAACCTTTCTCAAAGTTCTTCTTTCCTTGATTCGCCTTATCATCACCAACATCATCACGCTTCCTTGTATTGTTCCTTTTGTCTTTGGGTTTGTGATCGTTGTGCTGGTGCCTTTCTTGCAGGCGTCTCTCATGTGCACGGCCAACTGGTTTGAGCAGTAATTCGTATTCTGCATCGTCGTTTGGTGTAATCTTCGAAAAGGATATTCAATCCTTGATTTCTTCATTGAGTCCGCTGTGTAGAGCCTGCCGCCATGCATCCCTGATAAGCAGACATGACAGTTTAAGTCCTCCATCTTTACGATGTAGTCCCGGATATCTCCCTTGTACTGCAATTTCTTCATTTTTTCGAGGCATTCTGTTTCCTCCTCCTGGTCAATGAATTGTTCCTCCATAGCGCTGGTGAATGCCGACCATGTGTCAACCTGAAAATGCTTCCTAAGCTGATTTTCTCGGTTGTTGTACCAGGCCAACGCATTTTCTCAAAGGATACTTCCAACGAAGATGATCTTATCGTCGTCAGCGGTATAATCATCCTTGAAGTATCTGAGATAGCGATCCACTCCTGTAATCCAATGGCGGTAGGATTCCGAACTGTCCATTGGATCTCCCTTAAACGTGTAAGGAAGCTCAATCTTCTGCTTCTTGGCTGAATTTGGAGCTCTCGGTGGGTGAGGTGGTACTTGTGGTGGTAGCGCAGGTGGTTCACGATAATCTGTTCCTCCTGGTGGTGGAAGTGGTGGGAGAACATCGTCTCCACTATCAGAAGAGCTGGAGCTACTCGAGCTGGAGCTAGAAGACTCAGAGTCCCCTGGGGGGTCTCCTCCAACGCCTCCTGCGCCGTCTCCATTACCATCCGGTTCTGGAGTCACAGCCTCTTTGTTCCAAACTCCAACACCATCGCTTACGGTATATCGAAGGCGGAATCCCTGCTCAACAGGCTTGGTATCCCCTTCCTTTGGTGTCAATACTGACCGGGCCAGTGAGCGTACTGATTTCTTCGTTCTCTCATCTGAGAGCTTCGTCTGCAAAGCTCTAGTGAATTCTTTGAATGTCCGCTCAAAGTCCTTTTTCATCTTTCGCTCTGCCGCCTTCCTCTCCCGCTCTGCGTTGTCTGCCTTTTTCTGTGCTTCCTCCTGTATCTTTTTTGCTTCCTGACGAGACTTGGCGTACAGCCCTGACATTTGTTCGCCGTCTACTTTGGCTTTGAGCTGAATATTCGCCAGCTGTTGGGATTGGGTATGCACTTGGAGGGCAAGGCATTCTTGGGCTTGTTCCCTGTTATCGAGCGGAGTTGAAAGGGTTCCCCAGGCGTTTCCAGAACGTTGGATTTGATCGCTGAGGGCTGTCCACAGCTCTTCGTAGTCTTCGGTGGATTGAGCCTTCATCAGCACAAAGGATGCTTGGACGTTAGCCGCAAACACTTGGGATTGGATAACAATATCGGAATGCTTCTCGAGTTGAGCCCTTTCCATCTTTTCCACTCCCAGATGAACGGCATCGTATATCTCATTCTGTCTGATGATCAGGCCTTCGTAAGCTTTGGCCAATCCTGGGAGGGCCGTCTGTATCTCGAAATTTTTCTCCCTTGCTTCCTGAATAAAGCCGTCTATTCGCCCGAGCTCCCTGTTGATTCCATCCAAAAGCTCAATAACCCAGTCCGGAATATCTTTCCTTGTGATGGGCTGGTATTGTGTAACCTGCTTGTCCTTATCGCTGGATAGGATCAATGCATTTTCCCTTCTAACCACATGTAGGCGTCCATCATGCTGGTGTCTGATCCGACCATTATAGGACGACGAAAAATTGTTCAACAGGGGTGGTGTGAAAGACGAGAAATCGAGCTCCGGATTCTTGCTGCAGTTGTACCGATGGCTCGTAGTCTGGGTGAGAGGCGTACGTGAGTACGGACCAGCAGCGTGGGAATAGGTAGCGAAATAGAGGTGGTGTATCGTCCAAATTCATTTACCAATTCCAATGGTAAATGGCTGTGGCGATGGTCGATAGAGCGGCTGCTGCTCTGCCGATCGTTGTGTGGGTTCCTCCGCAGTTGTGGTAGCAATAACACACGTCCTGATCTTCGCAATCTATGTGCAAGCCTTTGTATCTTGTCCAATGATCAGCGAAGACTGGATCGTCGATACTTAGACCTCCTCCTTGTCTGGCTACGTCTGTCCAGTAGAGGTTCCACGGATACGGCGTATCAGGTGCGTTCCAGAAGTAATGTTCCAGAGGTTCTTCTGTTTCGTTCAGGAGAGCGTCGATGCTATCGAAGAAGTTGAGAGGTTCTGGTTCTGCGAGCTGTGATGGGATTCCAGCTAAATCGAAGAAGTTGACTCGACAGTGGCAGTTGGAGTCGTATGGCATCAAGGTCTCTTGATGTATGTGGGTAGAAAGAATACCTTCCTCGGAACCGTTCCTTGGCTAACAATATAATGTAACACTGGGAGCTTCGCTCCAGGTTTACCCGGGCAAAGTAGTATCCGTACATAATTCGGGACTGCTTCGAAGGTCGGTTAGGAGGTTAGCTCGGGATGTGAGATCACTAAAAGATTCTGAACGAAAAGAATAGATTTTCCAATGCGTATATTGTTATGGCTTGTTCTCCTCGCTGAGAAGGTTGATGCCTTTCTACCCTCGAAGAACCCAAGATCTTTATACCTTCGTCTTCGCTACTAACAAATACTTCTATCTACGCTTTTCTCTAGAGCTCCAGCACCATAACTGCCTTCGGGGCGGATTATGGGGAGAAGGAGACAGGAAACGTACGACTTGGATCCAAGAGGGCTGCGGGAACACCCAATGCTCACACTGGGGATGTGCGGTGGAAAAGGTGTTTAGAATATGTCATGGCCGCAAGCGGCCGAATACAATATGATTCAAACAAAAAAAAAATAACCGCCTTTGGGCTTCCTTCGAACCAATGCCCGCTCATTCGCAACTATCGCGGTCCTCCATCTCTTGATCCTCTATCGTACTTATCGTCATTAGATTATAATCAGACCATCGGTATCCTTCATGACATCAAGCTCGCGGGCTTGTGCCTCCAGACCAGTGGTATCCTTTCGATCTGATGACCTCCAGACGAATAGGCCTCTTTCGATAGAGAGCAGCTTTGCTGTTCAGAGTCGGCACGTATTCTTAGGCCTCCGGCAGTCGTCGGCTCTTTGGCTGGCGCCATTCAGTTGCTTGCCGGCTGTCCGTTTGTCGTCAACTTCCTGGCCGATGCCAATCAGCTGTTTACCGGCTGTTCGTTTGTCGTCGGCGATTCGGAGCAGAAGCGACCACGGCCATTAACTAGCCATCGTTGCTTATCGATGGTGTGGGTGTTCGTTTGCTGGCCATCCAAAAAGATTGGCTCTGGCATCCGAAACGAGTGATAGCCGATGACATCTAATCAGGGAAATCGCGGGTGATCGTACGTGACCCCGCTGCGAACTTGCTAGGTGTAACAAGCAGCAGCTTCAGGATACGGGCAAGGAGAGAGAAGTGGAGCAGGATAAGGAGTCTGACAATGAGGAGCCTGAAAATGGAGGTAATGGGGGGGGAAATTAATTCCGTTGGCACAACAACTTTGGAAATTGGTACAGGGTTTGTTGTTTTTGGTCTTATTTTTGGTTCCGTTTTTGGTTCTTGTCTCGTTTGGTCTGTTTGGATTTCCTCGGTTGAGATTTTGTTTTGTTTTTGCGTTGCAGCTTGTTTTGTTCGGCTAGAAGTGATATGAGTGTGGGCAGGTTTGGGCGACTTTCATGTTTGGCAAGAAAATTTTGGAGGTTTTTGTTTTTGTGTTGCAGTTCAGCTAGGAGCAATATGAGAGTGGGAAGGTTCGGATGACTTGGCTGGTTGGCAAGACAATTTTGGCCATTGTTAGGTTTTGTTTTTTTCACTAGTATGTTACTGGAATCCAATCTTATAGGCTCAAACTCCGAGAGCACTCACACGAACTCAATTAGGCTGACAACTGTCGACGTTGCTCAGACAATTTACAAAGTGGTCTAACCAAATATTCCAGTTGTAAACATTTACGGAAATTGGATATCGGAATAGTTAGACATGGTGGGAGATACCGTTCCTCTCAACATAAGATATCATTGTTTGAACAACTTGTAAAATTGTTGAACCATTTCAATTTATGGACATTGACCAATATTTTGACTTCTATGTCAAATAACCCTAGCTCATACACACGATGTCTACCACCAGACCATCCTCCCACACAGTTGCTTCAACATTGAATACTAAGGCTCCAGAAATCCCTAAGGTAGGTTCCGCTCCATCTAAAAGTCGAAATATCAGTGGGAAGCGCACGGCAGTGCTGCATACTACTGATCAGCAATCTAGTTGACATTCCAAACAGCCATAAGTAGGAAACAACAGCCTGAATCGCTTGAGCAACCCAAAAAACATTGCAGCAACTCCTCCATCAACCGACATACCTGCCACCAATATCAGGGGCCTTCCAATCCCTGGTTCAACAACTCCCCAGCCACCTATCATGTTGCCAATACCACTGACACAACACAACTCATCAGCAGTGCTGCTATCTCAAATCCGTTTGTTGTCAATGATGGGGATGGTGTCCAGCCCATTATACCAGAGAGCTGACAAACCAAACAAATTGCTACGTCAACGTGTAACATTGTTATCACCTTCGTGCAAGGCAATCATCCAGAATCCTGAAGTCTTCAAAACCTCTCACAGCATAATGGCAATTACTGACAATAAGTACCGGGCATTACTCAATCATTCAACACGGACTATTGAGTTTTGTATTTCGCAGAGGAAACCATTCATGACCGATGAACAAATAGCTTTGGTAATAGCCTTTACAACTCAGAAAATTGCCAGTACTAAGAAAAATCAAGGCCAGGAAGTTAATAATTCATAGCAAGATGTGGAAGATGCATACAGTTTCCAGGTTTCATGGTATGCACAAGATAAGAAGGCCACCACATACTTAGGTGATTTCAACAATTTTCTGCGTTGCTGACTCGTCTCGACAAATTGTTAAAATTGTGCCTCAACTCCATTCAATCCTTAATAATTGACAAAGCCAGGGCCATAGTCGGATCGCATTACAACCTCGACAGTTGCTCCTGCGATGCTGACAAGCTCTCAACTGTTAGGCATTTCCTGAAGCATGTCTGATTCATTGGGATACTTGAGGATCATGAGAAGTCATATGATGTACGTTACCAGTATGTTTCTTGGTTATCAATTTTCAAGATTCACACAACAATTCAGGACGTTGCTTCCGCATTCCATGCCAAAGAGATACCTTATTTCCTTCACCTTGGGTTTTTTTAACTAACCAGGAAAAGGGAAGTGCTGGCCCGGGGCCGGTACAATTGGATTTGTGAGACCGTCATGGCAACTCTCATAGTTCTCTCAGCAACTGCACTGCAATGGGTACTCGAAGAGTATGTAAGGACCCAGGGCAAGACTCCCAACAGATACATCAAGCCATCGCCACAGCTTCCATTCTACCAGGAAAACATCATTCGTAAGTTTAAGTTGTTCTGTCTACTACGTGTGTCGTACTGACGACTCAAACATTATACGGCAGGCATATGGAGCACTGGAATGGCTTGCCAGGAAAGTATCGTGACCGAGTGAAGATGGGGATCAAGAATAAGTGAAATTGTCTGATTATTGGCAAGCCAACTCGGCCGGGTACTCCTCCACCGCCAGTTCCTGCTCTCAACCTGGCAGTCACTAACCGTGTTTTCGAGGATGACACCGAGGTGAAGGAGGAGGCAATTTCCCAACATCTTCCTGAGATACCTGTTGCGAATGACTTTTGCAATATTGAAGATGGTCTGGACAATGAACAAAATTGTCTTGACGATGAGCATGATGGTGACGACCATTCCCAAGATGGCTATCGATCTAATCGAATTCGTGACTCAGATTCCCATATCGAGTATCGTGAAATAACAGGGGAATCACAGGGCAATTGTGGGAGTCGGCCATGCAATTGTCCAACAGTAGATTACTTGGATGACGATGGTGAGCAGCTTCCAGATGAAGAATGTCAGGTGAGGGAGCAGTTAGAGGTGGAGGAGAAGGTGGAAGGGGCAGAGGAGGCAGAGAAGGCAGAGGAGGCAGAGGACAGAGGTGAGGAGACAGATGGTGCATCAGCAAAGTCAATCGTCCGGTCCCGGAAGCCCCGGGACCCTCCAGAGGTTGCGGAGGTTGATTTTGAATGACGCACTCTGCAGACCCTCCGGGAGTCCTCCGGGACCGGTGAATGCAGCCTCAGCACACTCCCTTGTTCTCCCGGAGGCCTTGAAGCTGCTCCGGGAGATTCCTGTATCGCAAAAGTGTACTCCGTAGCCACTTCTGATGCCTCTAAGGGTGCTCCGGGAGATTCCTGTATCGCAATAGTGTACTCCGTAACCACTTCTGATGCCACTAAGGGTGCTCCGGGAGATTCCCGAAGCGCAGCAAAGTCCTCCGTGGCTGCTTCTGAGCTCTCTGTGGAGCTCCGGTACGTTCTAGGATCACTCAGGAGCACCTGGATCTATTTCTTCATTTCCAGATGGAATCATGGTGTGTCACCCATTTTCAGATGCGCCTGTAGCATCGCATACATCTTTGGCATTCATCTACTGCAGCCTGCCGCTATCAACTAAAACAACATATATCCACGCTGCGCCCCAGCAGCACCTCGACACGACCTTGACAAAAGAAACACAACCCCCGGGAAACACAACCCCCGAGAAACACAACCCCCGAGAAACAGACTCTCACTTGAACACAGCTGCCAGGTCCTCCGTTTCCTCCCCTGCTGCATCTGGTGCTACATAACGGGTCGAGTGCTCGGCAGAGCTTGCAATTCTTGCGTCCATATAGCTGCCCATATGCTCAATGATGGCCGCCTGGCGACCAGGACCAATGGAATTCCAGTGTCTCCGGCATCTATCGTACAAGGCTATATCAAACGTTAGTAGCCGTTAATTATAGGATCGAGGGGGTACACTGACGGCTGAATATCTCCCTGCGGAAGTCCTGAGAGGGTTCGCTCTTCGTTCCTTTCTCGTAGTCCCTCAAGGCGCAGTTGAGTGCGGTCGCAGCCAAGCAAATCAATTGGGGAGTCACTCGCTTGTCCCAAAATTTGTTGCAATGCTCTTGTCTGCCAAGGTAGGTGTTGGAAGCGAAGAAGTGAGCAAAGATCAGCGCGGCGGGCTCGCTTCTCACAAACCACCGGACTTCCTTCGTACCGTTCGGGAGATCTTCCCATTTCCCAATCCAAGAGTCATCATTCAGCAAAGCGGCAACCTGCTGTAGACATAGAAGCTTCTCTTCTATCTTCAACGAGTACAGTGAAGTCACCATAAGCCTCGCTGTAGCGACTAGTCGACCCCGCATACCACTGATTTTCCCCCGCAACTGTATTGCATTGATCATTAGTATTATCAAACTTTGAAACCCGGAGAATACTTCGGAAACTCACAATTCCACGTGTCAGGGCATCGATGTGCTCACTGGGTCCACCGGGGTGCTCCCACACGTGTTGCATGCCGTTGAGTGCGCCAACAGCTCTCTGTTGGACGGTCATGGCGTCAAGGGCTTCATCCCATGCTTTATCACAAATGTCCAATTCGTCCTCTTGAGAGGCCGGCCAGGGGTTTTCAGTATACAGAACAGATTTCAAGAAGTCCTTTGCTAAATCGAAAGCTGCTTTGTTATGGAGTGGCACCTTGCTATCCTTGTTGCTCTTCGTCCCCGACGCACCTTCAATAGGTGGAGGGGCAGCTAAGGAATCCCAACTCCTTGCAGGCCGCCGTCTGGCATGGTTCACTGGAACGAGGAACGTCGTATCTTGGCTAGGAGATCGAGGCGGAGTGCCTTGAGGTGATTGTGAGCGCGTCGACAACCGAGAACGGTCTCCATTGGTGCTCCCGAGGTTTGATTTGGATTTCTTTCTTTGGAGTCGGTCAGTCGCCTGGACGGTATCTGAGCGAGCCCTTTTCGGGCCTTTTGAGCCTGTGTTGCGACTGCGTCTATTCCGTTCATGAGTTGACAGTAGCTCGTCATCATCATAGTCCGAACCGGTGGTGGGATAGTCGTCCTGCTCTCGGTGTTCATCATCGTCTTCTTCGACATCGTCCAGTTCATTCCGGTGGCCCTGAAGGTTAGCTTGATACAAATTAGGGATTCATCTGGCCTTACATGTCTGGGAACGCGTAGAGAACCTTTTTGACTGGCCGTCCTTGCTGAGCGCTCAAAATCTCGCTCTTGAGAAGCGGTAAAGTTAGGACGTTGCGAGGCCATAGGTGATGAGAATATATCCAAATGTGATTTGAGAAGAAGAGGTCCGAATAAAGCTCAGGTGCACCTGGAGAACCTCTTTTTTCTTATAGGAAACTGAAGGTGACACAGTGGTTCGCATCGAAGGGACAACCTGTTCATTCCCACTGAAGTTGAGGAGCACCTGAGCTGCTAATCCGTACAATGAGTTCAGGGATCTGTTAGTGAGACGAATGGGTATTCGGGCTTCAGGACTGCTTACCATTGTGAGGTGGCTAGATTCAGACTCAGACGTGGTTGAGCTAGATGCAAAAGCCCATGCTCTGCATCAGAGTTTTGGGGAGTGCCTGAGCTGCTGATATCTGCTATGTCGCCTGTTATCATAGCCGACCAACCACACGGATTGGTCTGGATACGCGAGAGCTACCGGTGTTCTTACCGTTGGGATACCGGTGCTTCGCATTCCGTTTTGGCTTCAACATTGCCCCAGGAAATCTCTGCCTTCAATGGACCTCGAATGTGTCCAATACCCTGCCATAAGAGTAGCTGCACTCGAACGATTGACGCTTTCGTTTTCGTTTTCGTTGAACGTTAAGCACTGGGTTGTGTGGTGCCGTGCTCAGTAGCTCGACATGTTCGAGCACGAGCAGCACAAAGTCGGCAGGCTCGGTTCGACTAACCAGAGCTCTAATAGGCGAACCGGAATGAATCATCTTAGTTAGCGGTCGATAGTCCTCTCTATCAATCTGCAGGAAGTGCTGCTTCAGGATCCCGCTGCCGCCGTGATCGTGCTGGGCAAAGTCGCATTCCGTGTCGTGGGACAGCATCGGAATCCGAGATGCACCCCTTGGGCAGTTTCCGTTGCTCAAAATTGGGAACCCGCAGCGATCGAACTTATGCAGTACTGCGCCGCAGCTATATGCAATCTCAAGCTGAATGCACATAGTATCTTCTGTAGTGTGAATCGTGTCTATCCAGATACAGTCAGTTCACCTGCAGACAAGATCCGGTGGGGGAAAGCGTTCACCGAATGGTAGATAGAATAGGGGGTTTTGGTCCAGGTGGAGCTGTGATGATTCGAATGGCAGGCAGGCGGGTTAAGCTGTAGGTGTGCAGAGATGATAAAAAGGGGCGAGATGGAATGGAGCAGAAGGGACAAAAACATCATGTTATGTTGGCGGTTGCCAGGGGGATGCTCCAGGGCGCACCTAACTCCCATTCGGAAAAATCGAGTGACTATCAGCTGGTATGATGTCGAACCTAAGCATCTATTCTCACTCGATCTTTGCATACTCTGGAAGCTTTGAGCTGGAGCTCAGTCTGTCGCAAAAGCTTGGGCGGGCCGAGCGCACATATGAATCATTGCTAGTACCGCTTTGGAAGCTGAAAGCGTCGGCAGAGCTTAGTCTCGGTTTGTGGTAGATGCACCGGGGATAGCGTGGGAAATTAGGATCGAATGTATTGCTATTTCGAGTACGATCCGAACCGCCTTCGCTTTCTATTTCTGGTTTTGGGCAAGCAAGTTTCACCTGACAGCTCGACCACTCCCTCGACCACCACCATAAGTAATTCTTCACAACTGCATTCTGTTTCTCACGTGATATCAAGTGGATATACCTTAACCCAAAGCCATCGATTCTCTAACATCTAGACCTAGTGACACATGAGAGATAATAGAGATACAGAAAATCTAGCCCATTTTGAAGAAGAAACCCAGTAAATACCCCCACCCGAACTCCGTACAACCACAAAGAATACTCCCAGATGCACCCCAGCAAATCAAAAAAACATTCTAAACGACCCATCAATGAAATTCCAAACTCAAGCGCACCTAGAAACACCCGAGCAGCTATTCCGATTGCGACAACATCCCAGCCTGAATGGCAGTTTCCTCAATGCGTGTTTTGAGAACGTTGTAGACGTCCTCCTTGCTTATCATCGGACGATTCATCAGTCCATGCAAAACACGTAGCTGAGTAGTACCATTGACCATATGGAGCGCAGTCACTCTATCATCGAAGCCGTTTGGACCAGTGTTGACAAGCCAGGTGTGAGGCTTACGCATCTGACCCAGTCGCACAATCCGTCCAAAAGCTTGCCGCTGCTCGTTGAGAACCCAAGGCTTCTGAAGAATCACTGCATGATTGGCAGCCACGAGGTTGAGCCCAGTACCCCAATCTTGGTGGTGGTAATGAAGACGGAGCACCAGGGGGAATTCTGGAAATCGCTCATAACTTCGCTGCGCCTGTCGGCGGAATCTTCGGAGACCATGCGAATGACCTGGATGTCATGGTTGAAATGGCGATGAATCCACCATGCCACATGGCGAACCTGGCCTGGCAAAGGACAAAACAGTACAGCCTTCTGAGGAAGCGGTGAAAGGACAGGAGAGCCTGTACTAGGCTGGTCATCCATCTCAGGAACAGTCGCCGAACCGCTGATCAACTCAGGGAGGAAAGATTCTCGGAGCCATCTGAAAATCGGTCCCTCCACAAAACTGCTGGCATCCCACTCTTCCTTCCAACTGCCATCGGCAAAACGATCACCTTCTTGCTCCAACGGTAGCGAAAAGCAAGCAAGCTGCCAGCGATGAATCCGCCAGGCGATCCCATGCTCGCCTTCATGCTTCTGCCTCTTGAGTCGGGTGGCAACATCATTGAGCTGCTTCTGTTCTTCCTGAGACCACTCCAGCGCGACTGGATGGAAATCCTCCGATGGGATGTAAACCAGGGGGGCACCTGAAGCCAGCCGCGACTCTGTCCATCGGCGGATTGTCCATGGGTGAGCGACTTCGGTCATCACAGAGGCAGCTTCCTGCTGAGTTTCAGAGGAACCTCCCTTGTTGACGGCGGTTTGAAGGGCGGTGATCGCTGACATTAAAGCCTCGGGACCATGTTCTTCTACCGCTCGCTCATTCTCAGGCACATCTGGAATCGTGAACAGCCACCGAGTCGTGTTTCCCCAGTCCTTCAGTGAGTGGTAGGCCGGCGTTGCGGTAACTTGCACTTTGAAACCAATTTGGGCTTCAGATGCAACGGACCAACCCTTAGACTTCGGACCTTTGAAGCGGTGCGCCTCATCGAAGATTCCCCACGACCACTGGCAGTTCGTAAGCTGGCGAACTGTGTCGTTCTCATTTCTTTGCGCCCGGCTCGTGAACGTATCGTAGGTGATCACGTGGATGTCCCACCGTCTCTCGGGATGTTCCACACAGAAATTGAGGTGTGCGTGACTCAGGTCGCCAGCATCTTCTGCGCAGAGATCGCGCACCGAAAACGGAGTCCCTTTCGTGATGGTATTGATTGCACCGATGAATGTCGCTCGGACACTTGGGAGCACCACACATAGTACCGGATTCCATGGCGGGAGGTCAGTTGTCGGCTTATCATCAAGCAACTGGAGAAGACGACGAGGAACAGGGTTAGGGTGAGTGCAAGGGTACCATTGCTTCTGGACAGCGCTGAGGGTTGAGAAGCCCGTTTCCACCGCCTGACACCATCCGCCAAGCGAGAGGTTAAAGAGCACCGGAAGTTGTGTTTCATGGTGATTTGTCACATCCTCCGCAATTGACTTGGCATAAAGAGCCGCAGCTAAGACGGTGAAAGTCTTCCCAAGTCCCATTTCATCAGCCAGGAGCGCCCCAGGAAGGTCCACATCGAAGATCCATCTCCGCACAATGAACCAAATCGCCCAGATCTGGTGTGCAAGAAATCTTACTTCTGGAAATTGCTTCAAGGTGTACTTTGGCCCTCGAATGGCATCCGCATGTGAATCTCCGCGTGGCACAGCACCGAGTAATGCAACTGCTTCTTCAAGACACTCGTGCTCGAAGGTGTTGTTGATAGTGGCCATGAGAGCATCATCTAAAACTTGCCCTGGCTCGTCATCTTGAGGCTCGATCAGCTCTTTGGCGAATTGTGAATCGCTGTCTAGAACTTCGGTGCTCTGAATTTCCTTCACGAGGGCGGCAAGAGCACTTGGAGTCGGTGGCACAGGCAAATCGGCGTAGTCATCTAGCTGGGCTGGGGCCCTCCTCTTGCTGGGTGTATCTGGTGGTGCACCGGGGGTTCTGGGAGACTTCCTTTTGGGTGTTTGTGGGGGTGCTCCCTACAAGGAATTCCAGTTAGCCCAGAACTTCATTCATCACTTCAGGCGCTCCTAACTTACTCTCTCTCCATCATTGCTTTTCTTGGGCTCCTCCACTAACAGGACGTTCTCAGGCGGGTCCTCCCCATCTCCATTCCACAGGTTCGCCTCAAGGAGCAGAGTCGCTGCTTCAGGCGCAACTGCACGGAAGTTCTGGACCTCCCCATTCCATGTTTCCTGGTTCCAAACACCGCCACGAAACTCCTCCCCAACCGTAACTCCGGCGTCTTGAGCAGCTTCTTCACTCAACTGGCAGCGATATACGGTCTGGAGAGTAAATGGGCCCTTCGGCTCTGCCTTAGCGATCCACTTCAGAAGTTGGGAATATTCTTCAAGTCCTTGAAATGTCCTGAATATAGACCCAGAAGTGGCATCTCCGCGCACCCGCACCACAAACGACTTGTTTTGGATATCGGCCACCTCAATGTTCGGCCGTTTGGGAGGGGGTTCATCACTGCTACCCTCCTCCGCCTTGCGCTTTCCACCACCTCCCTTCTCTTTCTTTTTGTCACCTTTTACCGTCCCGGTGGCTGTCTCTCGCAGGCGGTTGCAGAGATTTCGGATGAAATTGTGAATCCAGTCGTGCCTGATACTCTCAGAATCATCAAACCGGTCAAGGGGTAGGAACTCCTCATAACACTGGATGAAATCTGAGATAGCTGCTTCCCAAAGTTCGAACCCGGTGCGCCCCTCGATCCGCCTCATCCTCAAGCGGAGTGGTCCCATCACGCAATGAGGGTGCCGAGGAATCAGCCATTCGTGCCGGACATGATTCTCAAACTTGGAGATGTCGCCTCTCCCAGGCGTGTCGCCTTCCTTGGACCCCTTTTTAACTTGGCCCATCTTAACCATGAGTTGCCCGGTGGTGACTTTAGCCCCAGCGATAGTGGGCGGCTTTTTTCCATCTCCAGTTCCATCGGGTGGAACAATGTCGGCTAGGGCTATCTGACCCTGGTATTCACCGAGAGTGATCTGCCGCCGGCGTTGACCGAAGGGGATGTTAGAAGTTGGGGTCCATGGCGACAGTTTAGGTAGCGCTTTGGTCCATCTCCATTGCCCAGGGGCCGCACTCCCTTCAGTCTCGCTAGTCTCTTCAGAAGTGGCAGTTTCCGGTCTAGGCGTCGGTGCTCCTGGTGCTCCCGGCTGTGCTGGGAGTGGTTGAGGGAAGGTGGGCTGCATCAGAGGTGGGGGAGGATTTGTGGACCATGAGCCTGGAGCAACTGGTGGTCTTGGTGGAGGGGGAGGAGGATGTGGGGTGTACCGGGGCCCTTCACCTCCAGGTGGAGCGGGAGGGGGCTGTGGGGTGAACCGGGGCCCTTCACCTCCAGGTGGAGCGGGAGGGGGCTGTGGGGTGAACCGGGATCCTTCACCTCCAGGTGGAGCAGGAGGGGGCTGTGGGGTGAACCGGGATCCTTCACCTCCAGGTGGAGCGGGAGGGGGCTGTGGGGTGAACCGGGATCCTTCACCTCCAGGTGGAGCGGGAGGGGGCTGTGGGGTGAACCGGGATCCTTCCGCTCCAGGTGGACCTGGCCGCGGAGGGGGAGGCAGTGGTGTGTGTCGGTCTTTGTCAGGCGGCGGAGACATTGGTGGGTTTGGGTTCGCTGAAGGTGGTGGTGGCGGTGGTGGTGGAGGTGGTGGTGGTGGCGGTGGTGGTGGAGGTGGTGGTGGTGGTGGTGGTGGTGGAGGTGGTCGGGGTGGAACCCGTTCGTATGGAACCCAGGTTTGTCGGTACTCATTCCACATGTGCCGTCCGTCAGGGCTGATCATCGGTGGTGCAGTATACGGAGGATAGTTCAGTGGTTGCGGTTCATATTGCGGTTCCTCAGTCGGCGGCCGGGGCGGTTGATAATCGGGATTGGGATGCCAGGCAAACCCGTCCCACATCTGAGACCCATCACTGCTGAGCTGGTAGTTTGGATTGGGTCGTTGTGGAGGTGCGCCGCCATAATATTGATACGGGTGTCCTGGGTTGGTCGGAGAGTGGTTGTTGGAGGGGTTGTTCTGCGACATGATGTATAGAAGTAGTTACGAAGAGGAGGTTAGGAGGTTCGGAACTTTTTGCTAAAAGCTCTATGGTACCTGCAGTAGTCGCTGAGAATGAGGTAGTGTGATGGGCTGCATTCGTGGGAGGCAAGGTGCGTTTATATACACTCGCAATTCTCTCGAGAACACTCAATGCGCACCGACCTCGTCCGCACTTCTCTTACCATACCGCCTTGTTTGACAAACTTCTGATACATGTTTTCGTCACCCATTGTCTGCTAGGAGCGTTCAAGTTGATCACTAGATGAAAGGTGGGGTATCACCCCTGCCACTTGGTTGCAGTTTCTCAAAGCCCACCCAACTTATGCTGCGATTCTGAAGCTACAACAAACAAAACATATGAACACCCGCGATCGCCTTGCTTGTTGAAGTTTGATACTTGAAATCAGCCTACTGCCTTTCAAGAGAGGTGCTTGCAGGTGTCCATCTCTCGTATAACAAAGCAGGCGACCTGCATGAAACCCCTGTCGGTGGTTGCAGATTCTGGGAATATACTGAAAATTTACCACACATCCGAACATACAACACTATCTAGAGATGGGAAACTCCGATTATCCAACGCCTATCAGACTCAGGTGCCTTGCTATTGGAAGGGAGCTGCACGATTAGATGCGATCCGAGCCCTGCCGCCACCTACAGGTGCATCTGAACCTCTGCCTGGAGGTTTTGGTGGGGTGCTCGTGACGAAAATCGTAGGCTTAGCAGGGGTTAGGGACGGGAACTCAATCACTTTGTGGGGTACAAACAATTTGTCGGGTGAAGTGACGTATAGTTGTTTGTCTGTTTTAAGACTAGTCCTATCAAGCCCGCGTGTCATATGGCACGGAGCCTCATCTCGCTGGAGGGGTGTGCAACTTGAACCTTCGGTAGCTTTCTTTACCCCTGAATCGGTGCTCCTCACCATACACTTGTCGCACCCCATCTACCATTCACCATACACTCGTCGCACCCAATCTACCATTCACCATACACTCGTCGCACCCCATCTACCATTCACCATACACTCGTCGCACCCCATCTACCATTCACCATACACTCGTCGCACCATCTACCATTCGCCATACACTCGTCGCACCCCATCTACCATTCACCATTCACTCGTCGCGCCCCATCTACCGGAGATACTGTAACAACGGTTATCAGTATGAGTCGTCGGGCAAACCAGTTCTTACGATTGCGATGCACACTATGTGGAAAGCGGATCCGCAACTCCACTGGTCTTGCTCAACATTATCGAAACGATCACCCAGAGGCGTTTGACGACACGGGAGAGGTAATGGAACGACTTGGAACAGAAGCAAATTGGAGATCTAGTAAGTAGCGAGATGAGCAAAGCAAAAAGTAAACGAATGCAGGAGAACCTGACAGTACCCAAGGGTTCATACCAGCCGCGCAGACCTCCGAGAGCGCTCCCATACCCGAGCTACCAGAGAAACATGACGTCACATTTGTAACCGCGAGGAAAGTCACCCACACAGAAGTGTATAGAGAGGCCGCAGGTGGGCAAGTGGTGGGAGAGGCTACGAGCCTCTACGACAAACACCGGAAACCGAATTGGAACCCGTGGCACCCATTTGCAAATGCGTTCGATTATCAACAAGCCCGTGCTCTGGGTACACAAAGCAAAACTTGGGTAAACGACTATCTGCGGCGCGGCCTGGACGATTTCCGTACGACTTCGTTCCAGACAGCATCTGAGCTCTGGGAGCTGCTGAGGTGCCTCGACTTCGGACTGGGAGCAGAGAGTTGGCTTCAGGCGCCTGGGAAATATGGCAACATATACTGCAGGGACATTTTCAAGTGCATCCAGTTTCTTTTGGGGCATTTACCGTTTGCGGAGCACCTGGATTTCGCTCCGGTGCAGCTGTACGATTCGGCTAATCATCGAATCTATAGTGAGATGAACTCAGGAGATTGGTGGTGGGAAACTCAGGAGCAATTACCCGACGGTGCAACAATTGTGCCAGTAATCTTCGCCTCGGACAAAACCCATCTCACGAATTTCTCTGGCGACAAGAGCGCCTGGCCACTATATATGAGTATCGGGAACATTCAGAAAGATGTTCGTCGTGCAGCATCAAAGCGGGCCTGGATTCTGGTGGGATTCATTCCAGTTCCACCGAAAGGCGCAACTGATATAGACTCTTCATGGCACCACGCGATCCATACCATCCTGAAACCACTTAGAGAAGTCGATATCAGAGGCACTGGTTACGAGTGGGATTGTGCCGACGGTTTCAAACGTACCTGCTACCCGTTGCTAGCAGCATGGATTGGGGACTACCCGGAGATCGCAATGATCACGAAGATAGTCGGAGGAGCATGCCCTGTGTGTGAAGTACCGAAGGGACCTGAGATGGGCCATGGCAAAGGATTTCGCAACTGGGAGCCTCGATGTACGTCACGCTATCAAGAGCACCTGGAGGAGAATCGACTTGATGAATTCAAAGAGGTGCATCTACAACCGACTTCGAATCTCTTCTGGGATTATCCTCTGTGCAACGTCTATCGCCTTTGGCAACCAGATGCGCTTCACCAACTCTATTTGGGGATCGTGAAAGATCTCTTCAACTGGCTTTTGGAGTACCTCACCGATCGAGGCTTGAAAGCTGAATTCGATGCCCGGTTCACCTCAGTTCCACACTACCCGAACATGTTGCGTTTCTCTAAACCCTTTGATGCTCTCAAGAATGGATCCTGGCATGGCAAAGAAATCCGAGAAATGCTCAGGAGTCTATCTGCAGTATGTGCTCCCCTGCTTTCCAGCGACGTTGCAGGGAAAACAATCTCAGAAAGTGCATCTGATACGGAGGTTATGAAAACGATTCGGGCACTGATTGAATTTTCTTTACTAGCCAGCCAGCGAACGCACTCGGATATCTCGTTGAAATATCTCGACGAAGCTCTCGAAAGCTTTTACAAGTGCAAACAAATCTTCACTCCTCAACATGCTACTGAGGCTCGGACAAGGCGTTTAGAAAGCGACTTCCAAGCGCAGGCAGCAAAACTTAAAGAGGTGGCGATGGAGAAGATAGAGAGAGAGCTTCATAGGGAGATTTATGGTATCACAACTGGGCAGCGGAGAACTTTTGAGGTGCACCTGAAAGAAGAGAAGCTGCGCGCCACTACCTGGAATGCAGAGGAGCGGGCGACAACAATGGTACGACTCGAAGCAGAGCTCTACGGAGCGTCCACAGACCAGCTTGCCCGGTTTGGCCAGTTGTTTAAAGAAGCTCAGGACCGCCTGGAACTCAAGCTGCGTCCCGAAGCTAGCCGTGGACCGACAAGCAAGTTTGCTCGAGAACTTGAACGAGAACGTCACGCCATCATGACTGCCGTGTTCGGTGCATCGAAGGTCACTGTCGCTGCAAAGCGGGAGTTCGAGCGGCGCCTGTTGGAAGCTGAGAAAGCAGCAACACATTGGTCAGAGGAGCGCCAACAAGAGGTTGCCCGGTGTCTGGAGATAGAGGTTTACGGGGCAAGCCATGCAGCTCAAGCTGCTTTTCGTCACGCCATGACGGAGAAGCGCCTGAAGTATGATCAGGAATGGGACTCAAGGCAAGGTCCGAATTTACGGAAGCAGCTAACGCTGCAATTCTATCACTTCGGAAAACCTAAAATGCACCTCCTCTGTCATTACCGTGAGTTCATCACCAGGATGGGTGCTCCTGATAATTTTTCAACCGAGATCTCAGAGCTCTTGCACATTTCGAACGTCAAAGAAGCGTACCGTGCCAGCAATGGGGTCAACTTCATGCTACAGCTTCTTCAGCACAATGATCGCTACACCGCGATGGACTACATGGAACACACTCTTCGGTGGCTTGCTTTGTACGGATGGTATGTCGAGGAGAGTGCAGTAGTCCTTAACATGATGACGGGCCGAGAGAAACGGCAAATGACCAGGTGCGCCCGGCAGAAAAGGATCCTTGCTGGCGAATCTGAACCTTTGATTCGACCCAGTACACAACCTCTGCGGCAGTTTAAACTTTCAACTATTTGTGCACGTTCACGGTCTTTCAAGCGGATATCACTAGCTGAAGCAGCTGCAACCTTCAACATTCCGACATTGCCATCACTTGTCAGGCAGCATCTGCATGAGATCTGGGGCCGTGATGCGGTCAGTGTGATCTGGGGCTACAGAAATGAGTTCAAGGAAGACGTAACCTTACAACCTCACAATAAGGTCGCTTTCTACACGCCGGAATTTCATAACCCTCAGCAGATGAACCGGATCCTGCTCGACTGCAGCGTTGAGGGTACGCCAGATGGTGAGACGCACAGGCGGCCACCACAGGTGATATGGGTGCGCGTGGGCGAAAATACGGATCATGGACTCCGGGGCGCCGCCCCACATTTCCCATTCTATACTTCACCTTTTCACCACCGACCAGGACCTCGCTGGTAAGTGGGATGATTGCGAGGACTGGCGGCCGGCTGTTGCAGCAGCACCCTCATTTCCTTTCATCACTTCAAGCCTGGGTTGATAGACCATCACCGCTGGAGTTGGCCGTTGTTGTCGGTACACATTTCGAGCATCGTTTAGGGCACCCTCAAGAAGTGGATGGGTTCGTCAGAGTGGTAAAGGAATCAACACCACATGTTATTGCCGTGGAGAAAATTGAAGGGCCGTGCCACTTGGTCCCAGAGATCTGGGCAGCGACAGGGAACGGTTCGGTATGGATTGTAAATAATCAAGTGGATTTGATACGTACTGGGATGTATATTAAGACAAAACACATATGGACGAAAGGTTTGGAGCCATCTCTGCGATTTATCCAAACGAATGAGAGGAGTCTCACGCAGGGGTGCGCTTGAAATCCAGCTGGTGAATATAGACAATATATTAGTGTAATGAGATCTAAAGATGTCTATTTATACAAATCTCTCGTGACGATGCTTGAAGTAGCTGCGATGAATTGACAGCATGATCTATGAATAGAGTCACATATGATGCCAATTGGCAGTGAGGGCTGCGGAGCGTCAGGGAGGCACGCGGAGCCGAGTACGCGAAGGAGCAAGTTTGTGGACCTCCCAGGAAGTGGTAGGAATGCTGTGAGATGCTCCTGTGCAATTGTGGAAAGTTCACAGGTGCACCGGGAGCTGCCTGGAGCGTGTCGGAGCATAGTATAATGATACGGGAGGGTTTGGGAGCCTCCCAAGCCCCAAGGAGGATCCCGGAAGGTGGGTGCCAGGCCAGGGAGGAAATTGCATTTTCCTGATGTGTGAATGGCTATGAGCAGGAATAGTAATACAATGTAGAAAAATTTTATGGCAACTCTTAGCATTATTGTATAGCATAGACAGTGCAATTGAACTGTATATCATCCAAATCTGCTGTAATGACCAGGTCAATTTTGACGAATAATACTGCAATTGGATGCAACGATACATAGGGTCACAATGATCAAATACAGCATTCGTTGGAAGTGACTGACGTGAAGTGCGATATGTATTGAGCGACGTACAGAGTTGCCATGTCAATTGACCATGTTGTACGGTACATGACATAGAGATGAGAAATGGCAATGATGGTGGAGTGTATAGGGAGCAATGTACGAAGTTGTACACTCATTCAAGCCGATTGGATAGTAAGTTACGTAGCACACAGGCGACATAATGCAATGTATAATTACCTGCTCAATATCATTTGGCGATTGTCATCAACCCGCACAAATTGAATTAGTATTGCGATAGCATATTGCTTTATTGGGATGGCAATGTGACGAGTTGCCGCTGCAACTGGGACTGCAGTTGTAAGCACTAAGCTGATAACACTCACCTACGTAAGGGTGCAGTTGTGTTGGGAGCATTGGAAGTGTTGGGTGCCTACATAGGCACCCAACGCAACTCGGATATTTTGCTGATGTTGAGGTCGAAAATATCGGACAACAGCATACTGGCAAAAAAGCAGCCACATTTGATTGACAGGTTGTTTCTAAAATGAGGGTTATTACTGGAAAGAATCTGATCATATTGAGGGATCTGCAAGAGGAGAAGGATCAGTTGGCTGCGGAGAAGGTGGTCAAAAAAGCGGCCAAAAAAGCGGCCAAAAAAGCGAAATTTAGTGATAGTTTGCAAAGTAATACTTCTGCTACAACATCTAAAGTAATTGCCACTGCTCTCTTTTTCATAAGCATATACTCACACCATTCAGAAGAAGGTCACAATAGTTGTACCATCAGATGATGAGCAGAGTGGAAGTACGGATTTATTTGAATCTGAAGTTGATAGCAATCATTCCATGTCTGAATCGCCCATCCTTACAACTGGCTATACCCAACATCATCCTGTACCAACAGTACTGAATACTTTTTCAAATCCCAACCCCTGTTTGCCAGATAGACCCTTAGGTATGTCTCTGTGAAATCAGCAGCCAAAATGACAGTATGGTTGCAAACAAATCAGTATGGTAGTGGGGTAAAAGCAGGGTAGTTGCAAGGGGTGGAAATGGTAGTTCTTGTAGGAGTTAGCTTGCTTCTAGTAATAGAGAGTTTGGATTTCTTCTACTAGGGTCTTTTTAACTGTGTATATTTATCTCCTCCTGAGTTCTGAGTCGATTGAAGTTTCGGTTGTGGAAATATGGTGGGGTAGATAATTGGTGTTCGTGTGCAAACGAGTGTCCGACTACCATATAATGTCCGACTGCCGGGTAGCCTACGTTAAGTGATTATGTATGAAACGTGAGAAGGACCGAATGGTAGCTAGATCATTACGAGTGGAAATTGAGCGGGATTCTGACGCTGATTAGCCCGCTGAAGCTTGAAGGTGACGTTCCGAACTCAATCGTAGATTGAAGATGGGAACTGAAAGCAGAGGACGCACTTTGGTCCGCATTGCTTTGTATGGGATGATTTGGTGGTATTAGAGGGAAAGTATCCCCTACACTTTCACATAAAGTAATTTGTTGCAGTAAACTAGCGGCATGGAGCATCAATCCGTGCGTGTAGGGTATTAGAGTACTCGAACACTTGTGGTTGGCCACATCGGCCCACCTCTCGTTAGGTGGTTGTTGGTCACTAAAAAAATCCGAGTAATGTATCTTTTCAACTTTGTAGCAATATCAACGACCACCAGACTAGAATTTATGTTTTCCTTTCAAAATTTATACAGAATATCCCTTTACGCGCCATCATTCTTAATTGTGGTAGGCTTTGGATTTGTGTCATGTTTGGCATGGGGAAGGCAAAAAGAATCGACCGCACCAAGACTTATCGGACGCGACTGTACGTTACGATGGGGGTTACTATCTCTTGCTCCTCGTACATTGGAAATTGTCTCGCGCTTGCGTATTACAAAGGGAAATACCTTTTTGGTGAGTTCTCTGTGTGTGGGTAAGGAAGTAGTGCTAACACTGATTGCTGCTATAGATATTATCGCTGATATATAGGTTAAAGGAAAGAATGTCGTCTAGTGATGGAGAGTCCGAGGAAGAATATCGTCTAGTGATAAAGAGTCTGGGGAGACTAGGATATCTTCTTGTTGAATAGCCATGATGAATCCTGTGCGATGGACTTACTCTCTGTTCCTTGGTCCGAGAGAATGGTATGTATATTTGGAAACACAGGAAGTTTGAATTCATAGCCTTTGTTCCCGCCAGATTATGAAAATTTCCCCAGATTACAGACAGAAGCAACTCAATCATTCTGCACCCACGCCAGGTCCTTTCTTTGTCTATTGCTTCAGTCCAACTTCGTGTAGGTTAGGTATTTCACCGCGGGCCATGCTTGGTATTGGTGCTTTGCGAGTAAAGTACGTTATTGTTAATCATGAAGAGGATTGCTTAGGGAGCGGGTGGTCCAAGATCGATTATACATACCTACTTGGTGACTATCGATGATTTTGTAGTGAAGCAAAGACATGAAGGAAAGCAAAGGCAACCCCTATCGTGTTACGATACACTTAGTGATACCCGCTGAAGCACCACCAAGCACACATATGTATAGAGAAGAATGGGAAGATAGGATAGAGAGATAGTTATCAATTTGATCAGTAAAGATGATGACCAGGGGTGTCCCAGGCAAGCCAAATGCCCCCCCCCCCCCCTATCGTTCAAGGGTAGCGGGTGGGAGTTCCGCCATCTAGCCGGCCTGCTCGGAGGCGGAGGTGATTTGGGTCCTGTCATACTCTATATAGAGTGAATACAGTATGATTAAAACAAAACAAAATGCCCCCCTATCAAAGTCAAACGTTCCAAACCTAACACCATCCCACACCACAAACCCCCCTTCGTACGACACCAAACCCTACAACCGCAGAGCCCCCTTCGCTTGATATACGAGCCACTGCCCACCTCCTTACCACCTGGTGAGTTGTCCTTGTGCAGTGGCTTGTGGGAAGATATCTAGAATACCGGAACTTATCCCATTCTAGATACAAGGAATAAAACTTTTTAAGCCTTCCTCAAGCACTCTATATTGCAGCAGTATATATTAGCATTAGAATCCACAACGCACTAACTTGAAGGAGATGATACACTTACTGAACATTCCGAAAAAAAATTAACCCCAACGGTAACCACGGTCAACGCCGCCACGGTTTGCGCGAGGCGATATTTGGCTGTGGGGCCCGGACCGATACCGTACGCAGGTTGACCTGAAGAATTGATATAATCAGTAACGGCCATGTTCAATGCCAGAATTATCACAATCCATTGTTTACTGACTGCAACGTTTGGACAACCGGAAACGCCTTTAGGTCGGTACCATAGACTAGTAAAACGTTAACTACTTAAGTAAATAGAAAGAATCAGGAGATGAACAATTAGAAGACATACACATATAAGTGTTTGAAGGACGTAGGAGTCCTGAACACCACTTGCTGCCTTGAGCAAATTTTTTCGTTGCTGGCTATTGTTTTGGTTTTGTGGACAGAAGTTACATTGATGTTGTCCTCTATTGTATGCGTGGTGTAACATAGGGTGATTGATTTGAGCGTAGTATACACTGGCAACGTCAGTCAAACAACAAGAATCAAGACACAAACACCGGATAATATACTCAAACGTTCGTATAACGATGGAGATCTAAAGCAAAGCTCTTTCCTCTGGCCATGAACGGCTTCTCTGTAGAGATGGGAAAAGCTATCGCTTAGTGCTGTGTCCGATGTTCGGCACGAATGCCGAAGCCACGGTAAATGTGTCATTTCGAAATCCACCATCGAAGTACACTGTGAAGTATCTCGCTTCTTATTTTCTCGATCTGGGCGGTTTCCCTTACGGAAACCATGGCCCTATAACGTCCTGGGACAGGATGGGACGTGATGGGACAGTGCTTGATCTCGTCTCGCGTGCATCACTACCGGCAAATGTTAGCCAAACAGAAAGGAACCAGAGACAAATATTGAAAAACATACTTAGGTGCTCGGTAAATGTTGGCGAGTGATAAGATAGTGGACTGGATGATGCGTTGGTTTCATCTGCCGTTAGATTGTGGTGAAGTGGAAGAGAGATCTCGGTGTTTACATAGGGTGGGTCGAGGTGATGAAACGTGAGTTAGGGCTAGGAACTGGGTACTTAGGGTTTTAAGGTGTCGCATAGGCCGTGTGATTTCTGATGGAGCACTCTGTTTCTGAGGTATGTATGCTGGTATCTCTCTACCTTCACCATACCATATCCATCCTGTGTACCGCAGGTTGAGCAAGCACCAAACGAGCAACCACTACCAATGTTTTTGGGAAAATCCGTATCCTATCTGGTATACCATCACCAGAAATTTCAAACCCACACTATAGCTAGTTGGGAGGGTATAGAAGTTGTTTAAGCAGCCTGGCACAATCAAGAGAAGAACAGTATTGCTGGGCTGAGTAGGAAACACAGGAGGAGGGCCTATGTGAGCCGACTATGGATGAATCTTGAGCCTACTTCTGACTCTGGTATCTTTTCAACTTTCATAAGCTTGCGTTTGGTACCAGAAACGTACGTAAAGAAATGTGGTAATCGATCCCTAAATGGTGATTCGTGAATGATAAAATAGTCCTCCTACACTAAGTGCCTATGGTATAAAGCTCTAGTTAGATGGGAATATCATACAGGGACGGGTCTCGAGACTAATGTCTATACCAGAGGCCTTCACCATTTGCGAACATGTCCGCTCGGAATCACATCTGTGAGTTACTCGCCACTCTACTTATGTGCTATCAGTCTCTCGCCAATATTTAGCTTTGGATGAAATTTACCACCCATTTTGAGCTGCATCCCTAAACAACTCGACTCGTCGAAGACACTTCACATGGAGATGGACAGCCACCCAGGCACAGCCATTAACCATTTCCCGCCCTCCACTGCCAACATTTTGAAAGAGAAACCCCGAAATACTTAGTAACCATCTCGCAAATCCCCAGGTAGGTATCACCTTCCCTCCCCTCCGCTAATCGAAAAAATCATCATCCTCATCATCGATCGCCGCCCTACGCCTCTGAAACACAATCTCCCCTTCCCCACCACCCTTCTCCTTCCTACTCTCATCCACCATCCCAATAAGCTTCACCAACTCCTCGTCCGTAACGCGTTGTCGCAGCTGATTCGTCCGAGCCAGCATAATAAGCCTATTCTCTAGATCCTGCGCGCGGTCTGCCTTCACCATCGCGATGCGGCCAAGTCGGTCTACCGCTTCGGGTGTGCAGATCTGCGCGATTACTGATTTCCGGGATTCGGCTGTGGGTTGGTGGTATTAGACGCTGGAGAAGGGAGGGGGAGGGAGGGGGAGGGTACCTTCTTGTGCTCTAGACACGGGGGGTTAATAGGAGGTGGAAGACAAAAGGAGGGGAAACGAACGCATTGTCTTTGCTATTGGAGTTGTTGCCAGATGAGGAGGATTGGAGCTCTTGGAGGCGCGCGGCGCGGATTTTTGCAAGATCTGGCGGGGTTAGTTAGTGCGGGAAGAAGCTGGGGAGTTGGAGGGGAAGGGTACCGTCGTCGTCCATGGTTGAGATGTAGTGGTAGTGGTTGTGGTGTTTGGGAGGAGCTTTTGTTTATGGTGATCTTCGGTGTCAGTGTTGAACTGTGGGTGTTGCCCCTCTTCCCCGGGTTACCGGGGTTGGGATAGCACAAGCTAAGGGACTCTGATCTAGACCATGCGGTCTTCTTGCAGATTTTTGTTTTCTCAGAATATGAAAATCAAATGCACAAAATCTCCCAACACGAAAAAAAAGAAACAAAAAACGGATCATTGTTTTTTTAATTCTTGAATTTTTCCAACCAATCAATTGCCACACATGACCAAGTCTTGGCAGTTGGTTCCGGAACTTTCCCGAGGGTTCTGACTGGACCCTTACCATTTTTCCGTTTCAACGCCTCCCCTTTCAGCTCATCTCTCCATCAACTCCTCAACCTCATCTCAACCTTCAACTACCTACACTCATTCAACTCTACACCGACAAAACAACCAATCAACAATGCCTCGTCAACGTGGTGGTGCCCGTCCCGCAGCTCGCCCAGCTGCCCGTCCCGCAGCTCCCACCCAGCAGCGTCCCGCCTCCACCGCCTCCGTTCCCGCCCGCACCGCGCCACCACCACCACCCCCTGCCCCCGCTGCTGCCGCCGCAAACGTCCCCGCGCAGCAGGGGCCCGGTCTCTTCGGCCAGGTATGTTCTTCCTTCCTCCTCCTCAGGAATCATTGAGCAAGGATCCAATATGGCTGACATTGATATAGATGGCATCCACCGCCGCCGGAGTAGCAGTCGGTAGCACAGTCGGACACATGGTCGGAGCCGGTATTTCCGGACTTGTACGTTAATCCAATCCCTATCTATTCGCTAAATTCACATTGTTGAGAAACATATAGTTCGGAGGAGGATCATCCAATGCCCCCGCTGAGCAGGCTGCTCCAGCAGCACCAGTCCAGTCATCGTCTACCTCGGAGTGGGCCAACGCCAGCTGCGAAGCAGACGCAAAGAACTTTACAAAGTGTCTTGATGAGAACCGTGGGGATATGCAGATCTGTTCCTGGTATTTGGAGCAATTGGTAAGTTGTTTTCTTCCATACGAGATGCGGGGAGGGAGTGCTGATGATGAGGGGGGTGAACAGAAAGCATGCCAGAACATGGCAAGGACTTACAACTAAACCGATACTCACCCCCGCCGCACCGGATGGATGGATGGGATGGATGGAGTTTTAGAGGTTGGGGTTTAATAGTTTCATTTCTCTACTCAATAGAAAGCCATCATCATTCCATCTTTGTACCCATGTAGTTCTTATGCCCCCCCCCCCCCTTCAGCCATGTAGTATTTTGTTATCCAATCAAATCATTCCCCCGTGCTCCATCGAAAATGAGAGGTCAATTCCTCTATCATCTCCCCAAGGATGGGCGCGGATGCATTGACACGTAGCTTTGCAGCTAAATTTTTTCTCTTGGGAACCGCATGTACGCAACCATGGGAAAAAGAAACAGCCAGCAACGAATCAAACAAGCGTACAAATAACACGTCAGCAGGTTTTGGTAGGGTACAGACAGTCTGCATTCTCCACTTTATTTTTTGCCTGCCAATGTGGGGTAGTTAGCGGGAATGCGCAACTGGTTTCTGTCAATCACGATGCCTGTTCCTTGCTATATCTCTCTGTTTGTATTCTGTGAAGGCAAGATCGAACGGGGCGTCTAAGCAATACCAATTCAACATGACATGACATGAGGGGTGCAGAATCAAAGAGCAGACAACTAGAGTATGTACGGGGCATGCTTTGATATGCATGCGGGTCTATCTCGATAACTAGCTAACCACGGCACAATCTGTGGGTGCGGTCTACAGAAATATGACTTGCGTATATGTATGCATAGTATACATATGCAGCCATTCTCTTTGGCATCTGGACTGCTGCTGCTGGTCGGTTGTTTATCATGGAACATGGATTCACAAACACAACACGAACGCGCGCGGTGGTGGCGGGGCGGTGATCTACCTTCTTCCCAGCGGCGGACGGGAGAAAGGGGGGGAGCTTATAATTATGCGCTGGCATCAGCTTCTTTTCCCTTTCCACATCCCATCATCTTCACCCCATTTCTCACGAACCAACGAACGGTTTTTTGTCATTCCCCTTCCCTCTTCCTTCCCCATGGCCAACGCAATACCAACAACACATCATCATCGGGAACTAGAGAAGGAGACGGAAGCAGCGGTACGTATGGTCGATCCATGATCCCGGGGTTCGGGGCAGTCCCTAACTGGTGGCGCAGCATCTCCTGGATCCGGATATCGAAACTGGGATCTGGGCATTAGGGATAACCGAGTAGCCCCCCCCCCCCTCCTTTCTGTTCCCTTCATCTCATCGCAGACGCTGACCGGAGATATAATCCCCGTTTTTTTATCAAAAAAAGCAAATGCATATCCACAGATGTAGCCATCAATCCCGAAGCTGAGTACGTATCTTTGTGTATGTGGATGGATGGGTGGGACTAATGGGGATATAGTGGATCGTCGAATCATGATTCCACACAATTCGACTTCATCCATATCCGATATCGAAGCAATAAGATCACCCCGCGGGAATGGAGAGTCGCGTTTGAGTACATCCCCCCGACACCCTCGAAAGGATCAATTAATGAGGGGATATATATGTAGACAGACGAAGCCGGGAGGGTGGATAGAGGTTGTGGAGTCTTCGCATACGCATACGCAGCGTCCACCACGCATAAAGAATCAGTTGTTGTCGGCGGGGTTTGTGGAGGTTGAGGATCGTGCGACGGCGGCAGCGGCAACGATGGGGTGGTGTTCGAGGTTGGGGATGTTGTTGAGGTTTGTGTTGAGGTTTGGTGGAGGGGATGGTAGGTGTAGTAGTAGTGGTGGTGGTGAGAGAAAGGAGGGACCTAGGTAGGATTTATTTCCTGTCATGTTGTGAGTGATGAGGAGGGGCTAATAGGGGACAGCGTGTTTGTCATAGCTAGGAAACCATGGTAGAGCAGGGATTGGGTGGGCGCGGGGTGACTGACGATCGTTACGAAGAAGTGTAAAGTATGATGAGAATTAACAAGAATCGATGGAATGCGCACACTCACTCTCTCATACATGTTGAATTGGCCTAGGCATTCTACTCTAAACTCTAGCTGTACTTGTATCTACACTCGACATCACTCGTCCAAAAATCCCCCAAGCCTCAGCTGACTTCATCACCAAACAACACCATGTCCCTCCCACAAGCACACACTCAATTCCTCTCCACGCTCCGCACCCAAAACATCCATACCGTCTCCATCACTCCCTCCCCGATCCCCTCTGCAGGCATCGGCATCCTCGCCACCTCCGCAATCCCCGCCGGAACCACAATCGCCTTCGTCCCTCGCCGGTCCTTACTAAACCTCAGCACCCTCCCCACCTTCGTGCCCTCCCTCCCTCGATCCCAAAAAGCCAGCACCCACGCCCTCCTAACCCTCGCAATCCTCTCCTCCCCTCTCCATGGATCTCCACCTTCCCCTCTTCCTTCCCTACCCACCCCCTCCTCTGGCCGAAGGAGCACCAATCCCTCCTCCCCTCCTCCGCCATCCGCCTCCTCTCCGACCAACAAACCCGACTCGCAACCGACCTCGCCTCCGCACAGGAACTCACCGACATCGACGATGAAGCGTCGTTCACAACCGCCTGGCTCTGTGTCAATACCCGGACGCTACATTTCCCGGTTGGCGGGATGACGCTATGTCCCTTCATCGACTACTTCAACCACTCTTCATCTCCGCGGGCTTGTGCGGTGACGCTGGATGCAAGGGGGTATACAGTTACCACCACTTGCGCGATTGAAAAGGGAGAGGAGGTGTTTGTGACGTATGGGAGTCATAGTGGGGATTTCTGTTTGGTCGAGTATGGGTTTGTTCCTTCCAAGAAGGAGGGGGATTATTTGTTGTTGGATGCGTGGATGGAGTTTACGGAGGAGCAGGAGGGGAGGTTGAGGGGGATGGGGTATTGGGGACGGTATGTGTTGGATAGGGAGGGGTTTTGTTATAGGGCGAAGACGGCGGGGAGGGTTTGTGGGGAGGGGTTTTTGAAGGGTGTGGTGGAGAGGGTAAGGGGGAGATGGGGGAGAAGATGGGGAAGGTGGAGGGGATGGAGGATGGGATGGTGAAGGAAGGTTTGAGAAGTAGGTGGAGGCAGGTAAAGGAGATCGTGGATGCGGTTGTGGAGGGTGGGTTGATGGGAGAGCTGTGAGCGTCTGTATCAAAGTTATAAATGGAGTCTCATGACAATATGGTCGATGAGGATGTGTGATAATTAGTGAATATCATTACATCAATTAGGTAGCTACCTAGCTATACATAAGAACAAATTCCCTCCTACATATAAAGAAGTATTACACCCCCGCTCACGTCGTCGTCCCCTCCGCCCTTAACCTCCTCTCCTCCTCCTTCTCCCCCATCTCCCTCCTCACTTCACCTAACCTACTAAACCCCCTCTGCCTCCCCCTCCTCCCCCCCATAGCCGCAGCAACAAACCCTACCACCGCCAACCCCGTCAACACAAAAATCGTCCATGTAAACCCCATCGCCTTCACCCCAACCCTCGCAAACCTCCCCTCCCTCCTCCATGCATTCTGTCCCATCGTATAAACCGCCGTCATCACCGTGGCATTAAAAGCACTACAAAACCACGCCGTCCCCACCAGGGCCGCAGCAAGATACCCTCCATACCTCCCCACCACAGCCCAGAACCCCAGAAGTAAAGCGGAGAGGGAAAAGAATAGGTCTATGATATAAAACGCGAACAGAAACCTGCTTAGGTAAAAGTATTTCCTGGAGTGGTTGACGAAGTCCTGCGGCACACCCTGTGTGGTTCCGAAATTCCGGACTGGGTCGAGGGGGTATGCAGCGGTGTTGGGACGGCAAGCAGTGTTGAGACCATCCGGGGTTGAGGAACAGAACTATCTCTCATCAGCCAGAGGGGAAAAAAGAAGGGGGGAGGAACGTTGTATAGTGTCCAGTGACATATCCCGTCTGGTGCTCCCGGGATGCCAGAGGTATCGGCTTGGAGGAAGAAGATAGGGTTTAGGGAGTTGACATCGCGGGAACCGGCGAGGAGGAGGAGGAAGAGGAGGACTATAGCGCCGGAGAGAAAGAGGAGGGAAATTAGGGCTAGTGTTACGCCTGTGGATTTGTTAGTTGTGGGGGTGCAGAGGAGATAGGGGAGAGTACGGGTTGCTAAACCCATTTTTTTAAAATGAAGATTCAGTATAGGTGTGTATTGGGAACGAAGGGGAGAAGGTAGGAATCAATGGCTGCGGTTAGGTTCCCATATAAGACCATGATCAATGCATGACGCTTGTTGAACGTAATTGTGAGAGCTATGATGAAGGGACCATCACACGGCCTAGAGGAGAAACGTTTAGCAGATCACTGGTCCAGTCAAGGAACTTGAACCCAATTTTTTATGATTTCCTTCCATGCCGCGAACCTTCAACACATCACACACGTCATATGCACCTCACAGGTATGATATAAAAAAAGAAACGGCATAATAATAAGACCCAAAACCCCAAGAACTACCTTAAGAAACAAAAAAGTAATGCCAGGAACAAGAAACAAAAAAGAAAAAACCGTTGCCATAACATCGTGTGTGACTGGACAAAAAAGCAATACCAGCCGTATAATTACGCCATGAAGACCAAAGGAGAGCCACTCCCACTTCGCCTGTATATATTTACTACTTTTCGGATCCTGTCACACACGGTTATACTGTATCGGAGTGCCTGTCGAGTTTCTTGGAGTGAATCGGCGAAGTCGGCGAGGTTGGAGGTTGGTATATCTCGGGCTGGAAGTTTTCGCTCTGAAAGTGACTGGGATTGAAGGGCGAGTTTCGAAATGTAGTGGTTTGGAAAGGCAACGGCTGGAACGGGGACGGCTGGAATTCTGGAATGGAAAGCATGGACTGCCGGAAGTTGCCTGGCCCAGGACTCGAAGTTAGGTGTGAGTCGAATGCGACATCGTACGGGGCAAAGAAATCATGGTATCCATTAGCTGCGGGTGTCGGCATGAAAGTTTGTTCCGGAAGTGCAGAAATAAACGACACCTGTACAGGTTGAACAGGTGGAACCGGGGGAAATGTAGGAACCGCAACCGGTAAATCCTCGACTTTATATACAATATCGTAGTGCCCACTAAGGGGTTAGTTAGTTGGAGGTTCTAAGTGGGTGATATGAGGGTTGTACGGAACATACGGTCGGTAGAGCAATCTTAATACTGGTGCATCAGGAGGAGTCAAGACTCCCTCGCCCTCGAGCTTCTCGAAACGGTGAACGTTCACCTCATCTCCGGCGCTCCGATCAAGGTAGATAATCTCAACAGCCATGCCAGCAGGCAATATCAAACAATCAATCAGAGCCATAAGCCCAACATGATCAATCTCTACGCCATGTGGCATGATGCTGCTCCCACAGTGATCGGCGACTGGTCTATCCAAAAACGGCTCATAATGTTCGGGACTACTCTTCATCCAAGCGCTTGTCAAGAACTGAAATCATCAGTAAGTATTTTTCAACAGCAGCGCCGGAGAGATGAATTCAACCTTAAAGTGCGTTACTATAGAGTCGGAAACATTTGGATCATTAAAGATGCCGACAAGCGCGGAATCATCGGCTGGGCTGATGGACCCGGAACTTAGGGTTCTGAACACATTGAACGTTTCTTCCGCCATGTCTTCATATATGTAATTCTGGATGCCGACAGACTCCATCAGGCCATTAAGAGACTTAATCCGTGCATGCTCCATCCCAATTTGATTTTGATCACCGCTCCTCAACAGTAACTCAAAGAATCCGAATGCAACAGCTATTCACAATAGTCAGCATTTCAGCAATCGTCACATTTAAAACCAGCAGTAGCACAGTACCTCTCCATCCGCAGTTGCCATCCCCGCGAATTGTCCGGTATGAATCATATTTGTGTGAGAGGCTCTACCATCTCAATCAGTACAACCGTCCTCGGTAGTAAACAAAAGATGAAAATGAGGCTCCACCGTAGTTTTCCTGACAAAGGTAGGATCTGCGTTTGCGTATTCGATTGCGAGCGCCTTGCTGGACTTGAGTTCCCCGACGAGTGGACCCTGCAATTAAAATTTTCAGCCTCGTCGTCGCCACCATTTACCCCCACCCAACCAACGGGGGGTGGAATTCTCAGCATACATGAACGTCAGGTGTATATTCCTGTGACAACCGCTGCAACTCGGCAAAGTTCTCCGCCTGCTGGGGATCGATCAGACATGGCTTGACCTCGGGGTCAGGTCCCGAAGTGACCGCTACATAATCAATTGTCGGTGGAGACTCGTAGGAACCCAATTGCTGGTGTGCCTGTTGCTGTGCCTGTTGCTGCTGTTGCTGTTGTTCCGGCTTGATGAAGTCTTGTTGATGGTGATGATGGCCCCACCCATTCACGGCAGCAGCGTCCACGAAGCTAGCTCCCGGCGTGGCACAGGTGTTTCCATTGAGAGTAGAGCCATCCATTATTGCAGGAAACGAGATGGACGACGGCGACGGCGATAACGGGCAACGACGACGACGACAGAAGAGCGAACTTTGAAAGGGTAGGTCGATCGGATGACAGCGGGGGTGACAAAGTGTAGAAAGACGGATTCAGGAACAGGCAGGAACAGGAATTGACGGCAGCAGCAGCAGGCGGCTTAGTTAGGGGTGTGGGATGGCTTCCCTGACCGGGCAAGGTGGGCGAGGTTGCGAGGCGGTAAGCAGTGGCAGGCAGGCAGGTAGGCAGGCAAGGCAGGGCAGAGACAGCAGCGCTCGCTTTCGATGCTCTCGCTGCCTGTTGCAGGTGTAAACCCGTTCTCTGCCTCTGCAGCTTGGGCGTGGTAGTGATTGGACGAACGCTGAACTGGCTGGCGGTGGAGGGGGGTTCTGGGTGGGAGGGCGCGGGAAGTGTATGTATGGCAGAGAGTGTGTGGTGTGCTTTTAGGTGTGCACGCAGGTCGGCGGTGGTAGTGGTGTCCTAAATGTATTGTATGTACTTAAATGGATGTAGATCGATGAAGTGTTTGCTGGTAGTTAGGGTTGGCAGCGAGCGGCAGTAGCACCTCTCCTAGCTGAGGTGTAACTTCGCAGGACGTGCAGCGAAGTGCAGTAGCAGCAGCAGCAGCAGCAGAGAATGAAAGAGCGAAAGAAAGAGAGATAACAGGAAAAATCGTCCACCACAAACTGCTGCCACCCCAGCTACTAAATACCTAAGCTAACTGGGCAGAGAACGAGCGGGGAGTATATATTACAGTTTCACTTTCGCTGCCTGCCCACCACCGATAGATAGCATTTGCGCCGTGACCCCCCAGCAGAGCAGCACAAGCAGAGCCAAAAGCTGTCTAACAGGAGCAACAGAGACTTCGCTTCCGGGACCTAAGCGAAGACCCGCGACGAATAAGTATGGGTGTGCGTTGTGTGCTGGGAGCCAGGGAGCCAGGTATAGAAGTACTAAGACCTAGCCTCGCACTGATAAAACAAATTCAAGCAGCAGCATCTTTAGCGCAAGTGCTATTTGTATGGGGTGAATTCCTATCACGGTTGGTCTCATGTTTATTCCAGTTGGATTACCGTTTCTTGAATTTGTGCGAAAACTGAGGTTCCAATATGTATGCTTTCTGAGCCTGTAATACTAACGCTTTTTGAATTCTCATCAACTTTCTCACGTGCTGTCGTTCCTAGATTTCTTGTTCCTCGAAAAGAAAACGAAAAAAAAAGTCTGGGCACGCTCACGTTATGGTGGGCTCCACCACATCCGCATCAGCAAGGATTCCCCAAGTCACCAACGATCACTTACCACGGGAGCTCGGTGCTCCCGGCCGCGTGGCCAGATGTTGCAAGTCCACATAGAGTCTTGACCAACTCTGATATGAAGGTGTCACAGCAAAAAGTTTGCGCGTGGGATTTATGCCATCAACCCAGATACTTCACATGCAGCTCCGTGAGGCTCCGGCATACCTCCGAGCTTCCAATAAGCCTATCAAGATTTCTTACATTTATAATCGCAAGAGTGAAGGGGATAAATAAAACCCAGCATGCTTCGGTAGATCTCAGACGCCATATTTGGCCTTTTATAAATTGCAATAAACGAATCATGGTAATCAAAATGTTCTGAAGTCTCATCGAATGGTTGTAACGACCGATTGCTTGTAATTATACATCACCGTTAGACATCTTCCAACTTAGTAACCAACACAAAGATAGATGAGTTCAATCTTCGCTTTTCAGATAACCATCCGGAACCTGGTGGTGGTGGGAGGAGGGCTTGCGGAGGTGGTGTGCGTAGCTGAGGTTGCCTAATAACGTCGAAGTAGGTGCATTCGCTGCCTTGTCGTGTTCCGGTTGAGGCTGCTAATGTTCAGTAAGTTCAGGTTCTGGTATTGAATCGATTCTCTGGGATAATGAGCCGCAGCAGTCAGTAAATATGGTTCCCTGAGATGCAAGTAGATGGATGCCCAACAATGGTGCTGATGTGCATTTGGACAGGACCTACCTTCGTCTGCACTTTTTGGATTCTTTCATTTCGCATAGGTATGCTTGCCGGTGTCAAATAGAGAGTTTGGGGAGAAACGAGGATCTGTTGAATGAAGATAGCGGGCTTGACGATGTTCAGGTTGGAAGATGGATTGCAGGTGTCGTAGGTATCTTGAGTCGTACATATTTTCGGCTTAGCGCGTTGACGACATGGTGTCTGGCCCACGTCTTGTCTCATAAGCCCTACACCGATAAACATTCCTCTCCACCAGCACAATATCCTACCTTCAATCCGAATCTCTTTCTCATCCAACTCAGAAGGCGCCCAACGTTGAACTGTAAGTACTCCAGGACTACTCCCCATAAATCTGGAGTGCCTACGGCTGACCAGCTTGTCCAGATCGCTGGTTACATTCATGTAGACGTTTCTCATATCTGCTTGTTGTATCTAGTCGATGATACTCCAATTACTGCCTGAAAAAACTGGCTCAAATACTTGGACTACACCAGGAGGAGAAATCTTTGACTTTCTAGCTTTATGGGTTTCCGTTGAATTGCAGTTTCCATTATTTCAAAGGGCTAAACAACTGCTATATCAACACGGCAGCCCTCCCACTATATCAACTATCCTGAGTTCTTACAGATTATGGGCAAGAGTATCCTATATAATATTAGGAAGAACGAGGAGCAATGCCGGCGAGGAGACGGAGTGTGAAGAGGAAGATTCCTACAGCAGTTCCTCGAAGTTATAGATACGAACACCAGGAACTGGTACGTAGAGTATACTCTGTTCTTCCCGTACAACAGATACTATAAGTTCTCTGACTCGAAGGTGGATCCATACGAATTCAAAATAGCTTCTAGATAATTGCTAAGAGATGCTGCAGGGAAAGCCATCCGGTTTTGGACAAAGCCAACCAGTTTCACCTAATAATTCTCGAAAGCGCAATTTAACTGGAATAAGTATAGGAATGCTACCGAGGGTAGTGGGTGATGGGGACTCCGAAGATACCATGATCTGTCGTTTTTGTAGCTCGTACAGGTTGCATACCCAACTTCAACCGTGGCTTTTATTCGCTTTTGGAGTCCGCCCTGCAAAGCTAGAAACCCGACAAATAGGAACAACATGTACAAGCTACACTAGCTACAAAAAAAGACGATAACACGGTATATGCCGGTTTGTATGTAACCGTATCTCATCTTGCTTTTTAGGGGGATCGCCGCACAAACGAGAAGCTTGGTACCGAGAAAAAGAGAAGTTAATGTTTGCTTTCACGAACAAAAAGAAAGCGGCGGTTATAAGTGACTACTAGCGAACGGTGTTTTTATCGTGCGTTACCAGGATGATTCCGTTCGTTCGCTGGTATCCCATCCATCATCCATCATCCATCCATCCATCACCTCACGCGGCAAGTGAAATCTGGATGGGGTGGTCATCGAGCAACACGGTGGATCCAAAAAAAAAAAAAATCCACGCACGATTCACAAACTTCGCCTACGATCCGCATCGACATCCCCCCACTCTCCTGTTCTCCAATAAGAAAAAACTCATCCCCAATAATGTTTGTTAGAGAACACTTTTTTTCCATGGTCGATAGTTCGTCCCAGTTCCCGTACCATCATTTGACCCGCTGACACCCCATATCATCCCATCCCATCCACCTGGCTTTCGCTTTCATCCCATCGTAAAAAAAACCGAGAAAAAATAAATAAAAAGGAATTAATATTTGGCAATCCACACACACCTCCCCACCAGTGCACAGTGTGTGTGTGGCTTTTCTTCCCGCGTGCATCAAAGTGTGCAACCACCACGGAAAAAAATCAAAAAATTAACCTGCAGGCGCGATAGGAATTTTCCCTTGTTACGGTAGGGGTGTTATTTTCCTTCGCCCCTGGGTCCCAGGCCAGAATTAAAAGCTTACGGGAGGTTATGCGGAGACGAGAGATGTCACGATGTCACAACGTCAGTTACCAACAAAGGTAAACAAATATCGGACCCAAAGACCGAGGACACCACACACGTTCCAAAAATCACTATATATCGAGTGACCTCCCGTGACTGATCGAGCGATGAATGGCAGGACAAAAGCAACAGCCTCACGAGGGACGTCGATAGGCTAATATTATCCCGCGTCCCATCCCCTCATGGTTTTGGTGTTTCTCCGAGGGCTGGAGAAAGAGTATCTATCGTTCTTGATGGGTTTGCTGGTGTTGAGGTACCTGGACATTCCGCGTTTCGAAACCTTCATGGTAATTGTGGCTTTTTTTTGCAGGGCATTGCAGTGATCCAAAAAAACTCCAACCAAAACTAGAAGGTGCTTCACCTCCACCAAAAAAAAACGATTACATGTCGTTTAAACCACAGCTTTCCGGAGCGGGCCGCCTGGCTGGTTTCTTGCGAGCTACTATGCTGCAAATGCCATGTAAGCCGTGCTGCTGTATCGCCGATCCTATAAGTCTCACCCGAACCAAACAATAACCCAATTGCCATGTGCCAATCGAATCATTCCGCCATCCATATTCCACGATGCAACCCAACCAACCGTGGAAGATGCCCATGGGCCAACGGAACTGCACCGATTGCAATCGACCCATCCAGGAGCTGACCAGCAGAATGGGTGGAAAAGAGAAGATGAAAAATCGATGTACTGGATGATAAATGCCGCCCTGAATGTATGTACAGTACACGAATCGTAGCTTATGTCTTCGTCGGGATGGGCTTGGACTTCTATTGGAGGCCGACTCTGCGGGATCAGGGAAGGATGTACGAAGCACTGGATGATAAATGCCGCCCGGCCACGCAGCTTGTATTCCAGGCCTTCGTCGGGGGACGTCCGGGATCAAGAGAACAAGAAGAGGTGAAGCACTGGGGTACATACATACACGCATGTATCAGCGAAAGCTTGTATGTACCCAATCGCAATTGTCACAAGACGTCGGGATTGTGGAGGCCCAGCCGTCGGGATGCGTAGGAACGAACGTCTGTGGTATTATGGCCAAGATGCCTCAAGAGTATGTAACGGTACACGCATATATCGTTAGCGAAAAAAACTCTGCATCCAATCGCAAAGAGGCCCAGTGCCCATCAATTGTCGGGATGAAGCACTTCCCATGCCGGAGTTTTTATTCGTTATAACGTGTTAGAGGTACAGTGCTTCTATTCGTTCGGTTCCATCTGATTTGCACGAGTTTGTGCCTGCACGTACCCCCAGTTTTTCCTCCAGTAATGTACGTGCTTAGAGGAACATCCAAAGATACCTTTACGCACGTACATTGGAGATCGTATTGGTGGGACAGGTTTCCCGGAGCTATATATTTTAATAGACGGTATATATGCGGACTCCAGAGCTGTATACGTCTCACCGGCGGACTGCCAGATCCTTAATGCCGCGATCCTTGTAACATGAGTTGCGTGCCCGCCGGTAATAGGGATATAGGTTGTGAATGGTAGGGCAGGGGTACTGTACTGTATCACCACAGGATTCCGAAGTTGCTCGTATCTTCTGTGCTACTTCGAAGCGTGAACCTTTTAAGTACCTCTATCCATTATCAGTAGGCGGCAATTGAGGGTGTCCACGCCTGAACGTCTCCGGCGAAGGAATATCCTGTATCCCAACACGCGTAGATAATCACTTGGTGGGCTGCATGTTTGGTATTGATGAGATATTTGTGTAGTCTCCGGCGGTGGCGGAAGCAGAGAAAGAAACGCGAGTGTTAGTTGGGCGATCAAAAGGTCTGGAGGCTAGGTGCACATGGAACTGGCTCAACGTTTTGGCCGCCTGAGAGGTACTCCATCTGGTTTTGATTTACCTTAAATTTTGTTAGATTAAGAAAGTTACCCATAAAACACATAAGGCTCGAAATTTCACTCGAATGATGCACCAGTCGACCACTATCACCACTTGAGTGATATTATATGATTATAGTGTTAGATATTGGCAATCAAACCCTTCACTTCATTTTATTGAACGGTAGCTGTATAACATTTGAAAGTTATGTTTTGATGGGCTAGACTACTATCCCCCTCGGTGTCAGAGAGCCATACCAATGAAAGGAATAGTATGTACAAGATGATTGCCTAGGTACGAAGAAAAGGCGCATTTCCCGCCGCACACAAAACAGTGCCGAAAACTTCAGTAAAGAATGCTCTAAACCTCCTCACCATCGGCGCCAAAGCCTCCCAACACTGGTGCATTCTCCTTCATCATTGTCTTCGGAACACCACCGCTAAACTGCGTCTGATCACCAAAATCCAAACCGAGTCTGGAGCCCGGTCTATTGGTAGGTGGAGGCGGAAGACCGGGAGGGGGAAGTCCCTGGTGCTGGATGCTCCTCTGTAACTGCGTCTGGACAATATCCATTATGTCGACTCCACGAGGTTCGTGACGAATATTTGGATCCATTGCCCACTGCATTGGGCCAGCTTGTTGCAAAGGAACATTCCCGGGATGAAATCCCACCGGATGCCCTACTGGAACGAAGTTCAGCCTGTTCCGAGCGACAGAGGTGTTTTCAGCGGCGGGGCCTCTCCGGGCAGGTGCCTTGGGTGCCATGGCCAAAGATGCCCCTCGCGTGTAAATTTCGCGCACTGTCAGGCCAAGATCACATCTCGGCACTCGCTCAAAGTAGTCGGGGACGTCTTCAGAGGTGAGGGACTTGCCGGACTTGCGGGACTTTATGTACTCCCGCAGTCTGGTGCAGGCAGTCGCAAAGACCGCCTCGCTCTCGAAGCCTTCGGGGAGTGATCGTATCCGGTATGGTAAGAGCTGCGGGTTGTATAATCCGTTCGGGAGAGTTGGCTTGCCTTCCTCATAGCGTTTCATCTGATCGACCAGCTTGGCTTTTTGGATGTTATCGTAGCAGCGGACTGTGGATCTTCCAATATCATCGCTGACCTTCGGAACATTAGGGTCAGCAGTGTTGCCTTCAGGTGGGCTCGGACGAAGTGCATCAAGATCGAACGATTTCATGAATAAGTCACTTCCTATGACGTCTTGTAGATCATGTCGTCCCCACGGACCGCTACCACCAATATCATTCAGTCCTTTAAAATGCTCTCCTAGATTGTGATGAAGGAATGCCTTTTGGTGCGCAGACGCGTTGAAGTTGGCATCAAAGTCGTGAGGGTTTATCTTGCAAAGCTGAAGAGTTTCAAGGCGGTGGACGAGGCTATTGCGCAGGGTAGTATTGTATATGCGTTGGTGGTCCGCATCCTTCAAATCTTGTCCCTCCTGAAGATCGTAAGGATTGGTTCCAACGGCTACTGCCATTGGTGGATGTCTTCCAGAAACCTTGGGGAGAACATTGTGGTGACTCAGTTGATGAAGCTTGATGTCGTAGGGTTCGTCTTCATACGCATACCCTAGTATTGGCCTATATTACCTGTTAGCTGGGACCTAAATTGCGTGTTGCGCAATCACATACTGCTGAGGTTGCGTCATGGGGTGACCTCCACCTGTCTGTCCTGATGCACCACTAATCAGAGGAGCGTTGATCGCAGCCCTTTCACTTGTTTGAACTGGGGGTAAACTGATGCCTCCTCTTCGCCCTGAATTATCAACAGGTGGTATGCCCATCAACAGCGCGCCGGTAGTCCCGGCATCAAAGGGCGGTCTTTTCCCCAATTGACCTCCTGGATATTGAAGAAGACCAGGGGATGCCATATCGGATTGTGGATGGGGGTTGTGTGGGTTGTGTGGGTTGTACGGGAAAGCTTGTGAGACATTCTCAACATGACGGAGAGATGTGGTCTCGGAATGTTGTGGATCATATCCTACCCGGTGGACTTGGCTTTCCTGCAAACGTTGAGTGCCATCGATTGTTGCAATATCCCGTCCCCGTTCGACGGGCATATTAACTTGGGCCCAGAACTCCGAATGAATCGCAGATCTCCTTTCTTCCGCTTGTTGATTTTGGATTTCTTGATCAACATTCTGACCTTGTTTGACGTTGTGAGTAGAAACAGGATCATGTATTTCTTCCTGTGTGGCCGAAATGGCTTCGTTTCTATTCTGAGGATGGTCAATGACTTTTTGCAAGCCGTATTGCTGCATCAAAGAGCTGACCGTCTCGCCAGAAGCATTGCGGAGCGACGAGGTGGAACGAGGTGCAAATACAACCTTCTGCGGACGAGAAATGGAATGTGGTTCAACAGGGCTTGCAGAGTCACTCCGCAAAGCAAGCGGGGGAGTTGATCCTGGAGGCACCCGGGCGCCATCTGTAGGAATAGCTAGAGGTCGCTTCTGCACGCTCATACCATCGGCCGTGGCCCCAAATACTGGCCGGTTCTCTGGCTCAGCAATCGATGATGGTGGTTGTGGGACAATTCCCTCACGCAACTTGCTAGCAAAAGTAACCTGATTCGGATCCAGGCTGCTGGTCGGTTTTGGTGCAGGTATGATGGGACGTCCGGCAACTCCTTCGTTGACAGAGATCGAAAACCCTCGAGGGAGAGGTTGTCGTTCCCCTGTGTACGTGCGGTCGGGAGCAGGAATGGTCCGAATGTGAGCATACGCTGACCCTGGGTCCGAGAGGTGGGACTCGGTGGAATATTTGTGCATAGTATTCCGGCTTTTGTCCCGAGTACCTGTTCGGTTGCTGTGCTTAGCATGTCGTCGTAGGGACATGTTTGGCGATATCTTTGCGACAAATACAGGTAACAGTGAACAGGTACTCACGGTGCCGCTTTCGTTTGGAAGAATTAGTCGGAAGATTCGCCAGGTTGACGGATTCCGCTGGTCCAGACTCTACTCGGGGACACTGAGTTGCGTATGTAGAAGTGGAAGGATGTAGAGTGGCAGAGGTTGCAGCTGAAAACGATATTCGTGTTATAAAGGGCGGAGAAAGAGGAGGAGATAGTAGATATGCAAGGCGATCAACAGTGGGAGTGAAATTAAGATGGAGGAGAAATGATTTTCTTGACAAAGCCGAGTGGTATTTGCGTCGCTTGTGTTGGAGTTGAATGGAAAGTACATGCTATGCTCTTTCGCATCTGGCACAGAACTCACATGAATCGTCGTTGCTCTAAAGATGCAATGGATCAAAGAACATTGCAATCTTCTCCTGAAGCGCCCCCCGTCCATTATTTGATTGAATCTACTGACAATGTCATAAATTCTCACTCACATTTCTTGAATTTACTTCAGACGATATTTACTCTTTCTGCAGGAGTTCTCGTTTATATGTCATTGCTTTCCAACGAATAACACACCAACAACGTACCGTTTACGCCGAGTCCTCCCAACATCGCAACATTCGAACCGTTCCTCATTCGACTCAACCCCATAGAAGATCCTTTTAATTCAACATGAGCCGTCTTTACCATAAAACAACGTCGATTCCTCTCCTACAAATTCATAATACGCCTGCTCATAAAAACCAGCCATCATGGTATTCGGACTCATCAGACACGGGAAATCGCGACTCTCCTTGCCTTCACCCTCACGACTTACCCCCCCTCGCACCCTCCCTTTCTCCTACCGCGTCTACACAACAATGTATTCCTCACCAATCGTTACTCACGAGTTTCCGCAACCTCTACAGACACAGATCCACATGCAACGCGAACTGACCACACAGTTGGCGACTTTCTCGGATCAGCTCACAGAGTTGATTAAGTTAGCGACAGCTTCTCCTGGTGTGATCAATACTGATAAGGAGAAGGAGCTTTGGACAGGGCTGCGGGAACTTAAGATGAAGTCGAAGGAGCTGGAGGATGTGTTACAGAGCTTGAAGAAGCAACAGGTGTTGGAGAAGGTGCCAAAGGAAGTTGTGAGGTATTGTACGGATGGGTTGGAGGATCTTGGAAAAGCGGTGGAGAGGCAGGAAGAGAGGTTGCGAGGGTTTCTGGAGTCTTTGAGAGCTCCAGTTCAGGGGGTATAGGCGGGGAGGGCTCAGCTTGTGTACCCTGTCACGTCTATTTCTTTTTTTTCCGCTCAATATTGTGGTTGAGTGCATGTGTGGAAAAAAGTTTTCTAACTTGACGGCATACTGAGTCTCTTCGCAAAGTACTTGGCTATCTTTCGTCATTAATTACACAATTCAAAGTCTCTTTCCCTCCCTTTTTGCTCTCCTTTGACATGGCCGTCTCCTATGTATACGTGCCCTCACTTTTCCTTCTCTTAGATCGCGGTTTCTTGTCCTCCTGCAAGGTATGTATATACAGTTTCTCAATGCTTCCGTTTCGGCCTATGAGTCTGTATCGTAGTGGCTATTGATGGCGGTTGGTTTTTCATGTCTCGAGCTCGTGAGCCCGATCTCTATCACTTCAAAGCCTTGGGCTCTGTCTGTTGGCGAGACAGGACGGTTCGAGCCCAAGTGAAAGCTCTGTCACCGCCACCCAAACTCCAGTAGTTCCTACTTGTATCTCGTTAACCACGTGCAGAGCGACCTTAACGACGGGAGGGATTGATCTAGCCAAGTTGGATGATCGCTCGTTATTGAAATCTACTAATATCAACCTTAAGCCCCTCAGTCCTTTTGGGTTGCGAAGGCTGAAAATTTGGTTGAGAACGGCTTGAAAATCGCCTTTCGTGTGCGGTAACAGCCATAGACCTGTCTGGTTTGTTTGCGGGCCGTCCGTGGACCGCTACAGATAACCTGCTATGTGTGGATGGTTCACCCAAACGACTACAGGCGACAGTCATGCCGAGGAAGTGGTCACATCGGCCCTCTTATCCGACAAGCTTTACTACTTTTGGGGCGAACTAAACCTTATTTCGACTAGTTTTGGGACGCTTTTTTTTCGCTACGCAGAAGCCAGGGTGATCCAAGACTCTATTTCAACCTCACCGTTTCGGCTCACACATCCATCCCGAAGAACGAAGAGTAGCTAGTGAGGGAGGTATGAATCCCATTCAGAAGTAGTTTGTTTTTGTTTTGATTGTGACAATCCTTCGGATGGAGAGGTTTGTGATTGCGCTCACGAAGGGTTGAATTGGTCATGGAACTGCAAGTTGCACGGTCTATAAACTAACGTCTTGCAAGGGGTTCAGGCTTGCAATTGACCGGAACATGAACAATCTACACAGAAAGACGGCGGCGGACGTTTTCGATTGGCGACGGTAACTTTTAGGTCACTAGCAGGTAAATACATTAGTCTTTGCGTTCTACTAAGGAAAGAGGATGTCAATTTCTACGTATATCTACAGCTGATCCTGCCACCCCTGTCACCCTAGCGATAACGTCTGACCTCCAGCCAAGGAAACTACTCTAGAATAAACGACCGCCAAAACACTTCAATAACAAAGAGATCTGAAGCACAAGAGAAAGCATACACCCCGTAGAGGCGCTTAATTCACCGGCTTCCAAATAATACAACTAAATGAATCCAGGTTTTTCTGACACCCACTACCAGAGACGTATTCATTTAGAGGTTCGCAGTTGATGCTCTGCCCCACGTATGTGTTCAACCAAATTCTCGAAACCGCAGGATTAACCACTATGTTAGCGATAGACAGTGATTGACCATTACGGTTCTCCCCGTATTTCTTATACGGAATAAGCTCGCCCCACATCGTTCCAGTACCGGTACAAGCGAAGTTGGAATATGTTGTAACTACTGTATTGAGCGTCAAGGTTCGTACGGCTTTCTTCGCGTGACGTTGTCTCTTGTTTTTTTTTTAAGCAATCGATGCCGTGACAGCGATTTATTATTGGCGATATTGATGGACTGCTAGATGTTGAGTGTGCTGTACGAATTAAAGTTGCGGGATGTGGGTAGTCGTAAATTTAAAACGTGGATGCGCGAGATCTCACTCAGTCAGGATCACCAGTTGGGAATAGGTCGTTTTGTTATAGAGGCCCTAGGTTCCGACCGTGCCAACACAAAGAAACTAGAGGCTCGGTAGAGAGAAAAATGCCGCAGGAACTTTGAAAACAGGCGGTGGAGAGCGTCAGAGCGGGAGGTTCGCCGTAGAGACTTAAGGGGTGAATTTGTAGACTTTTGCGCTGGTCGGGCTCAAAAACTGTTGGAGGCAGATCTATTGATCTCTATTTATATACATAACGACAGGGCTAGCTGGGCCGTCACCGACTGCCAGACGTGGAGTTGAGTAGATTTGTTGCATCCTGTTCAACATATATTGGAGTCTATAGCTAGTGCTACTATTTACAACGGGGCACCTCCCTGCGGAACGGGTAGGAGCAGTCAAAGCTTGACTGTTCCATGGATAGTGGTTGATACCTTAGGCGGAAAACCTGAGAACTATACAAGCTAGTAACGTATCCAACTTGCGCGGCAAATTGACTACAACTAGAAGAGTAACAATGATTGCTGTCCATGACACGTAACTGGCGGGCCTTTCAGCTTCTATCACCGCACCCCTGGTGTCCTCAATATGAAGAGCTTCCCTGATTTCTCTGCTATGGTTGAAATCCCGCTTTACCCTCCCCAAATGGAAAAGCTTCCGACAAGTGGAACTGGCCATGAGACAAGACGTCTTGAGTATCCCTATTAGTCGTATCGTATGAAGGCTAACGCCAATATACCAGTGATTGCCAATGCATGCGGCAGAAAAAATCGCACGAGAGCATCTTGGAATAGCGAAGCCGCCGGCCAGAACCGTACCGCATTACTGATGTGTCAACCTGCATGTGTCGAACGTCTGGAAGATATAGTAGCTTCTGGCTATAGCGGTTTCTTTGTTGCGAATCTCGGGCTATAACAGACGGCCAGTTCAGGAATTTTTGATTCCCAGCAGATAGAACTTGGCCGTAGAGGTCTAGTGCTAAATAGTGGACTGGATGGAATTTCAGACTGTGCAGGGGTTGGTACTGGGTTTGTTCCTTGCAGTACCGGTCTCTTGGTGGTGGTGAAGGTGATGGCGGTGATTATGTGTACAATATGAACGGTCATGCTGTCCTGGTGGGTTCTTGCGATTTTCAACTCAAGTTATATTGTTCTGTGCCTGTTTCCTGAGCAATTGTTAACTAGCGCTCAACACACCAAAAATTCAATTCCATATGGTACCCATTTTACCGGCTCTTCTCCTCTTGTACCGCTGAGTCAGGTTATCTATACCGTTCTCTCTTTATAACGGCCGAACCTGAGCTGATTTTTAGTGTCCGTTATAGCCAAAACCTACTGTAGACTGGATGATTGGCTTCGTTAAGCCTGCAGCGCAACGGCGTATGCGTAGAGTAGAGGTTGCTTTAAACGATAGAGCAGGGTCAGACTTTGTTCTCGGAACCCGGTTTTTGGGCGAGAAAAGTAAAAAGGCAGGTGCAAATGGAAGCAAAAGTATCGAATCCTACCACCGAAGTGCCATGTATATAAGCATACGATCCTACTTATTCATCTGAGTTAATGTTCTGAGGAAAGCGGCCGGATTTAAGGAGAGATCAAGCCTAGGATGTGTGCCTCAAAAATCGGCTTCCAATGCTTATCACCGGTAAATCGGATGACTGATGATCTTTTTGAAATTGAACGAATAGGTACTGGAGTTAAGTAGGTATAGTTCCCGGAGAGTCTGTGACCGAGTTTCAGTCTCGAAATCTGTAAGCCAGTCCCAACTCGTGATTCAATATCGTCTCAGCCTCAACCTCAGTCTCAGGTCCAAATTTTATACACTAAGAGGTAACAATGCGGAGTTAGTACCAGCGTCATTTAGTCTGTCATCCGGCTTTTTTTTTTCGCTAACGCGTAGCCCGCCAGCGAAATTACAAAGCCGTCTGACAGACTAACCGCCATTTATAGCAGCAGTTTGTAGATCTGGAGCTCCAAAACCTGACACCCGAGACTGTGACCTGTCGTTAGATTTCTATTTGTAGGTTCTTTCATTCCCAGATTCTCGTAGCTGGCAAGTTCGCTCGTCGAGAAAGAAAGCCTGGTCATGAGAAATAGTTTGTAGGGAGTATTCCACTTAAGTACTGATTGGACAAAAAGAGTTGAAGATACAAAAACCACGATTTATTAATGGAAGTGAGGTTTTTTTCGAATGAATAAGAAATTACATAATAACCCCTCCATCATCTAAATTACAAGTCAATTCCTTTTCTCCAGTTAGCCAGCCGATCAATATACAAGTAAAAAAAGTTCGACGCGCCAAACCATTCTAAGCCCCACTAACACCGTGGAAAAAAACAAAAAGAAACTGAAATACCTAATGTCTAAACCACCTTTCCCTTAGCCTCGTCCTCTCCCTGGGATTTCAGCTGATCGTTTAAACGATCATTATTAATTTCGATTTGAAGCTGATTGAGTCCAGTCCCTATGAGTTCCTTCAATTTTTCTTCGAGTTTATCGAGTTTAATATCGAATTTAGTTTCTTGATCGTCGATCTTCTTTCCGAATCTACTGTACCGAGCGTCAAGGTTCATACAGGATTTCGAACGTGACGATTTTTTCAATACTGAATGCCCAAGAGTAATGTAGTTCGAGATATAGTTCGAGCGAGGTGCAGCACTTCAACAATAGGTAACAGAGCCACACAGAGCAAAAAAAAGGAAGCAATTAAGAGAGCAAGAAGCAGCAAGTGAAGGCACGATGGGCCGAAGTCCGGGTTTGGCACACCAACCTGATTGGACAAAAAGAGTCGAAGATACAAAAACCACGATTTATTAGTGGAAATGAGGATGTTGAGAGAAAAGAAAGAAAACCCGGAGAAAAAGCAATTATAAACAGCAGTGTCATGGCAACTCAACTTCCATACAGCCACCACAGTGTATTCTGCTGCAGATTGAACATTCAGTGCCAAGACAGTGATTAATTTGTATGCAAAATCGCCCTTTTTAGCCAAAAACCTTGTCCTTTAGACAATAATTGATCATATCTCAATAACACTGACAGCTATCAACTCCAAACTTTGCACAGTACTGAGTGTGGTCTTTCTAAAGGTCCTTGAGCCCTCAAAAAATTTAAAAAAAAATTTGACCTGTGGTACCTGCTGCAATTTTCAGCTCAATTGCTGCTGCAAACCAGCAGAAAGGGCTTGTATTCAGTGGGTTACCAGTTCTGACACCTGAAATCCATTTCTAAGGGATGGTAGACCCAGCTTGCTGTACTTTATTGGGTGTTGATAACTTTTGTTTTAGTGGACCCCAAAAACGAGGTGAGTCGCCAAGCCATCGCGAACACTTTTGTCTAGGGACTGTGTCTGACGGCTTTGTAATTTTGCTCGCGCTAGCCTAGAGAGCCACCATAAATATCTCGAGCACAACAAACAGATCCGAACAACCAACCGAGTGGAAGTAAATAATGTAAGGCAGAGTGTCGCGGGCATCTGGGATAGTGTAATAGCGTTAGGGCTTGGTAATAGAGCTCCGCACACTTACACTCGGGAGCTCGTCGTGGTAGCTCCAGACCTCTTACAATTCACATCGTTACATACCTCTCTAGATTTGCTGCGTACGTGACCATACGTTTCACAAATAATGGGGTTACTGCAAAGCAAGGGATCACGACGATTCCACATCCATTACATGTCCTCGCACTACCGTTTCGCTGGCTCTTTACAATTCGTTTCCGAACCGCGCAATCTTTCAAGATGTACCGCGAAAACGGTCCCACGAAATGGCTCCTAAGGCCGTTTGGATGCCGTTATAGCGGATTTGGCACCTCCGATATGAGGGAAGCGTCTCCAGGATCCCTGCTGGACCTCTTTCCTCCTGTCATACGGTGACTGGTCGTTGTTGCTACCGGCTTCTGGCGCAGAGCTACTTGGTGGAACTCATGTGTTGAGTATGCTTCTCTGTCGGTCGTATTACGCTTTTTTTGCTAATTCTATTTGATATCAGCTCGAGGCAGGTGGTACAAGAAGTGCTTACTTCCCGTAAGTATTTGGGCCTAATTCACAAATTTGCTACCGAGAAAACGTCCTGAAGGCAATTTTGTATGTTCATTCCATTCCATTCAACGTCCAGCAATGACTAACCCAGCACAGTGCAGAATTTTTCAAGGACATCCAGACCCTCAGGTTGAGGGAATGGTCGAAGATGTACAGCTCGTTGCTATGCATAAGCTTTTTAAAAGCTATGGAGAATAGCAGAAAGCTGGCAGATGAGGCCCACAAAGATGCCTCTGTCCTTGGCGGCCGGTAAAACTGCAGAGCTAGAAAGGTTGAGGAATGAAAAGGAGCTCAAAAATGTGCAAAAAGAGGCGCACTGAGTTAGAAATTGAGGCGGTCAACCCCCAGAAGAGACTTCACATAAGTGCAGTGCGGGGTGTGTGCAGTGGGTATCATGCATCATTGTCTGACTGATTGTCTGTGCGCTTCTCAAGGATCAGAAGTGACATTTATATGCTGCAGTGCGCACATTGATACAACTCAGAGGGTAAGTGATCTCTTATTTTCTCCTCACCTTTGTACTCACCTCTCATTCAGGGGAACAAGCTTTCACACCGTCTACGTCAAGCATTAAGTCGCTTTATGTTGATGTTGTCAACCGTCCGTCCGAAATATCTACAGGACGGACGGGACGGCACCAAGGCATCCTTGCTTGCTGAGGACGGCCTGTCAGCCGTCACCCACCGTCCCCGGCCGACATCGGGCGGTTACCAGTTATATATAGACCATAACTCAGGAGCACGCGGTATGAGATATAAATGGTATCAGAATGCTTGAAATCGCAGGTGCAGCAGGGCTTGATACTTGGAACAACGGAGTCAGATATAGTTCGGATGGACGGGACGGTTGACAACACTGCTTTATGTAATGTCGAGCAGAAAGTGGCGGATGCAGAACCATATCGTTAAGGACCCCAACATACATAATGGTTGCTATTTCGAGGTACTGTATTGTAAATGACTTGTTGCTATCGTGGGCGCGGGATGTTGGCGGTTATTTCTCCTAGAATGTGAAAAGTTCAAAGTGTATAGAATCGGGCCCCAATATGTATTGACCATTTAAATAGAACCAGGGCATCAAGAAGTCTGAAATGTGCGGGTCGAGACCTGGGAATTCTTAATTCTATCTACTTAGGCGCCAAAAACTTCTTGCGCCCATTTCTAAAAAGGCGTACTAAAACTGGCCCAAGTTGCGTCAGAACTTTTTTGACCGCCCAAGTACTATAGGTACACCTGACCCCCAATGGCCATCGAGATGAATGACCTAATCTCGTGCTGGTCTAAGAGTATCATCTTTCCGCTATTATCACGAAGAAATGTGCTACTACAAGGACATCCAGCAAGTTGAAATTTCAGCCACTGCCAGCCTCTCAAACCCTATCCAACTCAGCGTCAATCGCATCAAGGTGCATTCCTACTAACAATTAATCATTCTGCCAATAAGGAGAGGTCTCATTAAACAGCAGCCTATTGTCAAAGACAATGCGTTTATTCGCACTAAGTTCCAAAAGCACCTTCGCCAACCCCCTCAGACTAACTTTCCCCCTCCCTCTTAAAAAAGGATCCTTGGGCGGTAGTTCCGGTCCAATCTCCTACAACGAGAGATAAAACACATTGCATACCACGCTACAATTGCTAATGGTGTTTCTCTCTTCCCAACCTGGGAATTTATGTCTGCGCTATGCTTGACGAGTAGTCTGATAATTGCTTCCGCAGTGGCAGTGTCGAAGTTATCTTTATAGCTTAATGGCCCACTGACAGCAAAATGTATCGCAGACCAATTTAGCGACTGAGGTCCATAAGGGTAAAAAAGTATACCCGTCGCGTTAACGTTGGCACCAGAGTCCAGCAGTAGCTGCGTCATCTCATAATTGTCATTTGCCGCGGCCTCGTGAAGTAATGTCAGATAGCCGGAGTTCCGTGGCCGATCGAGGTCGATAGGGTATTTGTCTATCAGCATCCGTGCAAATTTAATGTTGCCGGTGAGCATTGCGAAGCATAAAGAAACTGTGCCCTGGTCTCGGAGGATTGAGGCGCGGAGAAGGATCGGTTGGAGGAGGAGTGATAGACGGCGGTTGGTGCGAAGGAGGCTGTATAGATCCGAGAAGTTGTCTTCGAGTATCGTGCACTGGCCAATGAGCAAGAGGAAGTGAGAGCAGGGTGAGGGTGGAGGCGGTGTCTTGGGATTGCAAAGCGCGTGCTGGTGTTAATGACTGCATCTGGCGGAAGAGGTTGTGGGTATCGTGAAAGTGGAGGAGACAGCGAGGTCGGAAGGAACTTGGGAGGTTAAAATAAGGTTAAAATAAGGTTCGCGTAAGGTTCGCGAGTAGATGAGTTAGGTCTACGTCACATGACATTGATTCAGCTCTCGCAAAAAGTTCCCCAATATAGAAAACGTCAAACAAAATGTTTCTCTACCCTACCTCAGCCTGATTTCACATCTATTGAGCTTGTTATTTCCTGTAAAAAAATAATGTTCTCGGAAAAATTATCGAGGTCCTTCGTCGATTGATATGGTACAGCTTCACCATTGCAATATTATCTTTGGAAACAAAATTAACTCGTTATAGGATAGTACCGAGAGTTTTCATCCGACGCTTAACTGCTGCCATGGTTGAAAACGCGTGTGTGAACGGCGACTAGAGAAGAATCTGATAAGTGATGTCCGAACGTCACTAGGTACCGGGAAGTAGTTAATACAAGTGAAGACGTAGTTAATACAGGTGAAGACAACACCTGATATACCTACGGCTGGCTAGGCAGCAATCAATGTCATTTCCATGGCGGGAGGTATAACTAATTAAAGTTATTGATTCGTTGTGTGCTTCACTGCTTGATTTTCTCCCACCCATTGCTCGACGAGCCGCCTCCGCCATCTATAACAAGTTACCTGTTAGAATTCAAATCATTGTAACCCTCTCAACCGCCTCTACCACCAGCAATCAATCCGGAACAAGTACCGCTGCCTGCATCGTCGTCATTCCCGGACCTCTAACTCCCACCGATGCACCCAGACAATGTTAACTGGACCAAAAAGAGCTGTCCAGTCGATCAGTCGTAGGGGCCTCGCCCTTGTGAGTCTAAAATTTTAGTCTAGAAGTTAGTTGACTATTGATTGTTACTGTAGTAAAGATGGGCCGCATACCATTGTCCCATGGACACCCCTCAGGTGCGTGGGCAAAGTAGCATGCATCTGACTTAAAGTCTGCAACTAGTTGTTTTTGACTTGATATTTGTATCGAGAAAAGAATGTAATCACAAATAAATTCAACTCATATTTAAGCGAAAGTTTCCTCTACCAACATGTGACCCGATTTCCCATATAAGTACCCGCGCGAAGCCAAGCACTGTATGGCATGTCTCACAGTGGAATACACTTCTGCACCGCGAAACAAGCTACTGTCAAACAAAGCGAACCAAATTCATAAACATGTCTCAAAAAGTTTCGGCACATCAGATAGTGAAACGCTACCAATTGGAATCCACCAGAAGCACACACATCGATCATTGAGCTACAAGAAAAGCAATATGCTGACACCGAGTGACATGTTACCAATTAGATTCCGCCATTAGCACATCATTGAAGTGACATCACATCACATCGATCATTGAGCGCTACTTTCAAGCTCTCCACGACTTGCAAACGGTTGGTTGCCCATGGCGCCTACAACCCGCAATTCGACAAACTCTTTGAGGTGTCAAGTTAAAGGAGATGTTTGTTGTCGCCCGGCCGACTGGACCGACATTGCGAAGTTTTTCATTGCGAATTACTTTGCCCACGCTTTCACAGTTGTAACACCTGGAGCACGGCATAGAGACACAATTTGTTTTATGGTGTGGGCATTGTTTATGCTGTATGTTGGAGTTGCTCGTGCGTGCGTAGTAATCACACGGTGTTCGATTAGGGTGACTGGCGCCCTTAACAAGGCTCACAAAGCCGGAGCGCTTTACACCTTGGTGAAACTTACGAAGAATGAAGACGAAGAAATCAGCGCCGAGCCTAAGAAATTGACAAATATTTAACTGGGTATAAGTATATTCATTTACTAGAAATTTCAACTATAAACTTAATATTTATTAGTATCGTCGAACATATTGACCACTCTTCTGTTTTATGTGCACGGGGCGCATCTAGCTTTCCCTCGAGGCCGTTGGGAAACTATGTATTACTCGGTATAGTTACCATTCGATTATAAAACCACTGACATTCCACGCATGGAAACCACCGCCGAAGGACTACAACGGTTGGCCTCCACACAAAAGTTTTAGAGCTCATAACTTATACATGTATAGACCCGGAGACAGCAGTGATCCTGTCACGCTCAGTAACAACCACGGCATCGTGAAGGCTGGTATAGCAATCTTCCAAGTGCTATATGGCTCGAGGGAACTATACATCGCATGCGGTAGACAACTTGAGAAGTATGGTTACGCCGCATTTTCATTAACATTGGTGCCTTACATCGCAATATCACTACTAAATCTCCTGGCTGCAATAATCGAGCCACAATACCCTTGCGTTTTTCTGGCACAATACTATGTTCGGGGAGACGGCGAGGGAGACGTGCTGGCAGGTTTAAAACGTGAAATCAATGGCCGCATGGGAGGTGCAGTGGCCGAATTCAAAGAGGTGGACACCCCCTGGGTTATGAGACCTGGAGCACTATGAGGTGGGCCACACGAAACTGAGGAAGATATCTGGTACGGGAACCATTCCACCTCCAGTGGTACTCAACCCAAAGGCCTGTTCACTAAAAAGGCTCGATTTTTGCGCAGCTTTGGAGTGGTTAGTAGTATCTCAATTTTAGATATCTCCTGCAGTTAACTATAAATTTACGGTCTAGTTGTTCAGGTGTGATCCAAACCTGAGCAGCGTATCGTTAGTCGTCTTTGCTACCGTCCTCGGAATATGTAGCTATTTGGCGTCCTATGTTATCGTGTTCATTCTCACGAGGTTTAAACCGAGACAGAGTACATTTGTTTGTTTGTAATCATATTGTATTCGGCCGCTTGCGGCCATGACATAACCTAGTCCTAAGTACTTCCGCAGCCAAGGCCACTTCCAAGTCGTACTTCCTGATCTCCTTCCCCCCATCCGCTAGACAGAGTACATTGCGTCAACACGAATGGATTGCAATTTGGTTGTTGTTCGGGCAGTTGTATGCAATTTACGGCGTGGTGTACCGCTCAACTCTTGACTTCCATCGATGGTCTTGGAGGGGGGCGGGCCAAACAAACATGCTGGTGATAGTGGGTACATGTATCATACCGGGTATCGTTGTGTGGATCTTTGTGGCTCAGATGATCCTAGAAGGCGGTATTTGCAAAATACTGTGAGGAACTTAAGGGGAATTTCAGAACTTGAGATGGAGAGAAGGATTGTTTTGTGGGGTATATGTGACGAGCCATGGTTGTGTTTGAGATTTAAGTCAAAATACATGGGAAGAGATTTTATGGAATGGAAGGAGCGCTGTTTTGCGGGTGGTTAGGTATTGTAGGTAGTCATGTAGCGGCAGTGATCACACAGCTAGATATTTTATTATTTTATTATAATTATAATTATAATTTTTATTATTATTATTATTATTATATTTTTATTTTATAACTTATACACTTGTTATTTTATATTATTATTATCTAGTCTAGTCTAGTAGTTATACACTTGGTTTGTCTGTTCGAAGCATTCTCATTGGTTGATAGTGGTACGTACCATCTTACTGTCAAGGTTTCAGGGCTCAGGTATCGAGGGTTCAGGCCTCGGAATTCTAGGGGTTATAAAAGCCGAAAGCCGGAGGGCTAAAGAATCGAAAATAGCCTGTAGCTAAGAGGACGAAGGCTGTACGCAAGAGACTCGATCCAGAATCACCGAATGTGAAAGAAGTGAAAGCCGAAGCTATTTTATTGCTTTGTAGACTAGAGAACGAGTGAAGAAACTTATCCTCCGCCGAACGCCTGGTTTATATACAGTGATTCGCTCGTTCCATAATACATCCGAACTCCTGCTTTCTTTGTACACCTCTTTTGCACGATTCCCACGTTTCCCGTAAAACCTAATTCGAAACCTGATATCATTCTCGTCGTGCTTTAGCCTCCGTTCGAAACCTGATTTCATTCTCGTCATGCTTTAGCCTCCGTTCGAAACCTGATTTCATTCTCGTCGTGCTTAACCTCCGTTCGAAACCTGATTTCCTTCTCGTCATGCATTATCTTTTTTATTACTCACCGATCATCACTCCACCATCGACCGTCACTCAGCACAACCGTGACACTTACTGTGGCAAATTACAGAATGCTCATTGGGTGAACCATGGCGCATTGCTTGAGTGTGGCTCTTACAACTGCTATTGGTAAGCAATCTAAGCTAGCTAAGTGTGATATAGATGTGCTAGTGTGCTAGCTCTTGGCTTGTGGGAAACGATCTAGACGGGTTGGCTGGACATGATTTGGATGGGCTGGCTCTTGGCTGGCTAGATATAATCTGGCCGGGCTGGCTCTCTGGTGGTTGGACGCAATCTGGACAGGCTGGCTCTCGAATTTCTGGAGATCGATCGAGATGGGCTCGCTCTCTACTGGCTGGATACAATTTGGATGGGTTCGGCTGGCTGGACATGATCTAGACAGGCTGGCTCTCAAATTTCTGGAGGCAGTCAAGACGGGCTAGCTGGACGTGCTCTAAATAGGTTGGCTATCTGCGGACAGGAGGTAATTGAGATGGGCTGACTATCGGCTTGCCGAATACAATTTGGATGGGCTGGCTCTTGCCCAGCTTGAGATGATCTGGATGGGCTGGCTCTTGCTCAACTGAATTGGATTTGGATGGGCTAACTTTTGGCCGGCCGGAGACGATCTGAACAACCCTGACATACTAACTCTGACATGGTTCTTGGGCTAGCTGGATGTGATCCGGACAGGCTGGCTGGACGCAATCAGGATGGGCTAGCTCTTGGCTGGTAGGACGATATATGAATCGGCTGGCTCGGATGAACTGGCTCTCAGCTAGCTGGGGGCGATCAAGACAGACTGGCTCTTGGCTAGCTGGACGTGATCTGGATGAACTAGCTTTCTGCTAGCTAGAGACAACCAAGACGGGCTGGCTGGATATCATGGGTTTTGGGGTTTAAGGTTCTTTTTTACCGAGGGGGGCGGCGAAGCCGCCACCAGTGCTAGTTATATTTATATTTATATTATATTATTATTATTATTATTATTATTATTATTATTATTATTATTATTATTATTATTATTATTCTTATTATTATTATTATTATTATTATTATTATTATTATTATTATTATTATTATTATTATTATTATTATTATTATTATTATTATTATAACTTATACATTTGGTTGTCCGCTCGAAGCATTCTCATTGGTCGGATGAATTTGCCGTGTGGCTTTGCAAGTTTTTATGTGGCGTTGTCAACATGTGATGTATCAGATACACAGGAGCAGATATACTCTGATGGAGGCAGATGTACACCGATGGATACACAGCAGCGGATACACAGTAGTGAATATACAGCAGTAAATATACAGCAGGTTGGATGGACATATACAGATTCACTGATAACACCCATCCTGTGATGGGTAGTGGCCAGCCTGACCGACCCATATTCAAGCAGATGGGTTCCTGATGAAAACCACCCCAGAGCCCAAATAACACAAAAATGGCCACAGAGAAATATTGGCTGGATTAAATCAAGATTAGACAATGCGACCTAATAGAGAGCAATGATTACATTATTTCATGTCTAACAATCATCATTATTAAACCAATATTCATAGAGTTGGCATGGATGGATGGTAGGAATATAGTCACACATATGGGTCGCCGGTTCGAATTTTGGGGGCAGCGAAGCCGCCACCGGTGCTCGTAATATCTACGTATACCGTTTCAAATACTCTCAGACATACCACGCTATGTATACCACTACACAGGTCCTATTCCAGAATTCTGTACTCTGGGCACACAAGAGAAACGGCGTCGATCGGCGCCACGCTGAGGTTGCGAAGCCGGCGTTTTCATGTCAAGTGCCTTGTCAGTACATAAACAGACGACCCCCACCCTGAATAAGCGGAAACCGCGGCTTAGATTTCTTAGCATATTTCATGCGGTCCTGATTGATCCGATTTTGCTTCTCTTGTAAGTTGCACCCTCCATGGCGTCGGCTGTTCCTCATAATCGCATTAAATGGGCAGCGTACAATGAAAAGAACGACAAATATGTACTTAAATATTTTCTCGTGCCCCGACTTGGCTAATTGAAATTCGCGCGCGAGGAACGAGCTAAGTGGGGGAGAGGCTGGGCACGAGAAAACTTAAATAGCTACTCCAACCGTCATTTTTGTAAGTATACGCCAGGCTAGCGAACGAAGGATATATCTATATGAGAAGGCTTGCCCTATGTAAGCTTGGACCCGATCTCGATGAATAGTTATTGGTTGACCTGTATCCGCAGTTTCGTGGTTTCTATAGGCAAGGAAAAGGCCAACTTCCCAGATGGCGTTACGTTATTCAGGTCATACAATGTGACTGAATATGGCCGCTTTAGCAGGTAAGCATTGTCGAATTACTATGGACACACCATAGCTGTGGCGGCGGCGGCGGCGGCGGTAGAGTCTGTGGTGAGAGCAACTGTTTGGCATTAAGGGGAGCAAAAGGTGATAACTACAGGTTTTCTTGGTGTTTACTGCACCTATTGAGAATGAAGGCTTCGAACTGCATCCCGCTCTGATGGTGTTTTTAGCATCATCCTTAGCCACCTGAGAGATCGATTGATTTTTGTGATTTTAGAAATGATCATAGAGAATATATGCACCCACGTAGTTGTGCCGAGTATATGCTGCATGTGTGTTGAGTCTGAAGTTTTTGGGGACGAGGTGTGAAGGCGAAAGTTGGTGCTGGCGGGAAAGATGAATGTATGTAATTGGAGGCTTTCAACAGTGTCCCTTTCGAAGTATTCCCAACCAATAGTTGCGGTCTTATCTGCAATAGCGGCCTTGACACTGTACCTGCGCTGACCATATGCACAATGATGTCATTCATCACCTAACCCACAACCTTACACCTTACATACCGCATGTTCCGCACCCCTCTCCACCACCTCTCCCGTCTCCGCGCCCTCCCCCGCCGCACCTTCACCTCCACCTCCACCGCCAACATGCTCCACCCCTCCACCGCCCCCCTAGTCTGGATTGACTGCGAAATGACGGGCCTAAAACGCAGCGACGTCCTCCTCCAGATCGCATGCTACATCACCTCCTCGAACCTCACCCTCCTCGAACCCTCAGGCCTGAATCTCATCATCTCCCGCCCACCCTCTATCCTCGACGCAATGGACTCCTGGTGCACAACCACACACTCCGCCACGGGCCTCACTTCCGCTGTTCTCGCATCTACCCTATCCGTCGAAGTCGCAGGGAAGCAGTTACTACAGTACATCCAAACACATGTCCCCGAAAAGGGCGTCGCGTTATTGGCGGGAAACACAGTGCATGCGGATAAGGCGTTTTTGGAACGGGAAATGCCGGAGGTTGTCGAGTGGCTACATTATAGGATTCTCGATGTGAGCGCGATTAAGGAGGCTGCGAGGAGGTGGTGCGGGGATGAGGTGCTAAGGGGTGTACCGAAGAAGAGGGGGTGTCATGAGGCGAGGGAGGATATCAAGGAGAGCATTGAGGAGGCGAAGTATTGGAGGGATACTCTATTTGTGCCGGCGAAATCGGGCGTGGATAGGGGGTAAAGAATGACGCGTACAGATACGCGGCGTAAGGGCGGGAGGAGAGAGTAGTACGCTCAATGAGACATGTGGTTGGTTGTGCGAGGGGAACGGGTAGCACGGTCCAGGTTGCGTGATATATATTGGTCAATTCTCGCGGAGTATCTCATTCAACATCACGAAATCATCCCTGTTTGACATCGAACAGCCGTTTCTCCTGAATACCATAGAATTTCAGTTAACTCGGTAGCGCTTTGCACAGACCAATTATTCCCTTTTCTAGGGGAACAATGATTGCACCTGAGCAGGTTTGGTTGCCAAGTGGCGTTTCCGAGTTAACTTGACAGTATTCACCCTTTCCACCCCAGCAAACAAACAAGCAAAATCCTTCTTTAACGCCACGTTAACTTGGGACCTGAGAATCAACGAAAGACTTTGTGTTTTTGTTTTTTTTTGCCAAAAATTCCCTGACCCACCGAAGCAGGACAGGAGCGGTCAAGGTTATAGTTTTCAACCAGCAAAAACAAGCTCTCGGATTAAATCCTCACTGAGACTCGTATGCCCTTGCACTCGGATGGAGAAGAAAGAAAGAAAGAGAGAGAGGAAGAAGGGAGGCAGCAACGGAAGGTCATTAAACTGATGGCCGGGTAATAGGTGCGAATTTTAGCCGATGGGAGGGTTTAGGGTTGAGGGTTGAGGTGGTCGGAGATATGAGCAGATCCTATTCCGAGGTTTTATTGCGATAATCACCGTTATCCAACCTAAAGCATTCCTCATTAGCATCTACGGCAGGTTCAAGACAAACTGGCCACTTGGTTTGAGATAAATGCGGGACATTGAGACGTATGAAAAACACCCGCTGGTACTGAAGACAAAGGGAAAGGGAAAAACAAGCATTGAGGATACAAAAGGGACATCAGCAAAGGAACATGCCATCCGCCAACACAACCGCACAACCAGACGCCGACGGTCAAAACAGAAGCCACCATCCATAGCACCGGCAACAACGGCCTTTCTTGGCATTCTTGGACGGCTATCATATCCAAGGTCTTTATAATGATAGTATAGCAGAAGCATCCATATCACTGCTGGACACAGTTTGTGGCGCACCTACACTAGCATCCGAATTGTTGCCGTGCCATGGTTGAAAAGGCTACACATCGAAATCATTAGCGTCTCAAAGGAAGAGTATATAGAGCCATTACCGAAGTCTAACGCGTCGTTGGGTTGTTCGTTGACGTCTGATAGACGGCGGGTTACACTTTATTTTCATTACAGAAACTCGCCCCATTAAGGACCTAATTACATTCTTCACAGCCACTCAGAGTTACGGAGCCGCCAAATGGCGCCGGGCATGTATAGTCACTGTCAATGGGGATGTGATCCATTATACCGTGAGTTGTCGCTCCGGCGCCGTGCCCGCTACGAAGTTGACCGCATTTTTCTGTCTTCATTGCTCGTGGTGGCTTTATATTGAGATCAAGAAGGCCTGGTCACGCAGTGAAAAGAGGTGGACTTTGTAGGTGCAATTCTGATGTCTATTTTAGTATTAGCTAAGTTTGAGTGAAAATTTGGCAGCACTTCAGTGCTACAGAGTGGCACCCAGTAGTATTCGGTGCCGTTCATATCGCATAAACCCCAGATAACCTCCCCGCATATCATATTTTTCATTGACCTCGCCCACGAATTATTGAGATATTGTAATCTCATCTACTTGGTGCTGTGGTTCAGTGGTCGTTGTTTTGTGCATATCCTGGTTTCTTGAACCTAACGACTGTAAACATCGAGAAATGCTCTCTATGGAATCTCCAATCTTCTGAATCTCGTATTTGCGATTCGGCGGGCTTTGGTCATCGAATATCATCAGCGGGTTGTGCGTTTGAGTATTATTATTTGATATTAGCAGAGGCTATCCTGATTTCAAGGACGAGGTAGACTGCTTCAACTATTTACACACAGGAAAACATGACGCCGTCAATCACTGGTTATATATTGATATCTACATTTTATCATTCGGGGTTTTTGCTTCATTGTCCTCGAATGTGGATAGCATAGTAAGAGAGTGATAGTGTTATGTCGGTCCCTACTTAGTTCCTGGGTATTGAAGCACTTTGGGTACAGCTCTTGCTCCTATGGTGATGTTGCTGGTTGTATCATATCGTACGGTGTATTTCGTTTGCCACCGCTACCCAATGATGGTACGCATTTCGAAGAGGGCTGAATATCTTTGCTAAAACTGTTGGGTGTCATGCTTCGTTCGTGCAGAATATCAATCGAAAATACCGTTCGGCGAAGAGGAAAAGTATATATCTCGTAAAATAGGGAACTCGACAATCACAGCAACACAGTTGCACCATCCTGACAAATTAGGGGTCCTCACGACTGCCGTTTCACCAACTCATTACAGTCGTTTCCGTACCGAACTTATGTGCTATCCATACTGACAAAACGGTTCTCTTGGGGCGGCCTGGATGCTGTTACAACCGGAGGACTTCCCGTGGTTCTACTCACTACCGCTAGTGAGAAAAGTGTACCCAAGGGAGTATATTTGAGTGTGAAAAAATATACACAGCAAATCGAGTAGAGATATACCGCATATCAGGGAGTCCTCTATATCATATTCTGCGTCTGGAGGCAAAAATTTCCCTTTTTGTCGGAGCAAGTAGAGATGGCGGTTGGGGTGTGGCAGTTTCGCGTCGTCCATTGCGTCGTATAAGTCTGAACTAAAGGGAGTTGCGGCCGGGTCGAGCAGCGAGAGCTCTTTCATTAGGCGCGGCGTTGTACGAGGCGTCTGTTTCGACATCTGACGTCGCTCCATCCATTGAGGTGTCTATTCGAATGTTTTGGAATTTTGAGACTTGAGGCTCTAGCCGATGAAAAGTGTGTTCTATCCCATCGCTATAGACTACGCGTACAGAAAGTCCTCCATTGTAAGAGTTGGGAAAGTTGGGTTCTCAAAACGGATCTCGAATTCAGTGCCGTGGGACTTGTAGTAAGTATACTGCAATGTTATCGGTAACAACTATACTTTACGATGGGTTTGTATTCCGTCGAAATATGTCGAATAGCGACTGTTTCTTTGGTTTACACTCGCATTGGTTTACGCTCGCAAGAAAAGCGAGTGCTAGCTGTCGTTTGAATACTGACAAGTCTCTCTTGGGGAATATGCTAATTCTCCGTATGTTTCTTCCTTACAGTAGTCCTTTTACCATAGATAGCAGCCTTCCGCTTTGGAGGACGTGCTAGGCGGCGGTGACAAGGTGCTGACGGCGCAGAAGTATCCTTGATGACATTAGGCATTGTGATGACGGCGCGTAGGGGCCTAACAATGTGATGACTGAAAAAAGAATCCGCTCACCGGTTATGCGTTGCAATGGGCGGGAAAGCTTATGGGTGTCGCAGAGAGGAGGCTATCCTTGCTTCTTCGCCGAAAATGAACTTCTGCCGATATAGAAGCGTGAACTGCTGCTTGGTATGCGGAATTTCGGATTGCTGTAGAATCTGGTGGTTCTGATCGATGATTACGGGCTGCTAGGTAGGGTTTATGGCACGTTATGGCACGTTATGGCGTGTTGAGCAGAGTGAGATGGATGTGAAGACAGGCGGTGCAGTTGTACTTGAATTAGGGCTTAGGCCACACTGGTTTCAGTTGCTCGAGAGATCTCCATTTGATCGTCTTCACTAATCAAAGCCAATTGCTATGCGCATGTACCCCAGTTTCAAATTTCAAGCTTGCCGGTAAACGGTACGGTTACCTAGGCACAACATATGTGTGAGGTGGGCAGTTGTTCCTGCATGGTGACGCAAGGTGGAGTGAGCGCTAGTGGTGATAGTGCCTCTTACTATGGATTGGGGGACAGAATGCAGAGGGGCAGAATCAAAACACCGCAAAATAGATCAAAGCAATGTACAGCAAAAAGAAACATGATTCTCCTGATGCATCCGCGAAAGAGGCATTCGATCCGTGGACAGAGCTGGCGTTTGTCATTAGCGCCACACAGCACAGCCACATGCGTCTCCTCACTACAAGCTCTCTTTCTCCGCGTTGACCAAGGCGAATCGTTTATCATCACCCACCACCGCTCCACCCCACGAACGACTGAGCCCACAAACCCGCCGCACCTTCGAGACACACCAAGCTTGCACTCGACACAGCAATTCTCTTTCTTCATTCACCCTCAGTTCGACGTTTGCCTGCTCTCTAAGGGAGAGAGAGATGTGAAGAGCTCTGTCGACTCACTGTCTTGCCGACCGACAGCTCCCACCACCTACCACCCCGCCCCTGAGCTTTCATCCCTCAACCCCACGTGCAATTAACCAGGCGGCGCGTCATCGTTTGCGCAACACCGTTACGAACTACATATTTTCCTACTTCTTTCGACCACTCAACTCTTAATTCCCCAATCATGCCTCTCCCACGAATGCAGACCATGTTGCTGCTGCTGTCTATGCTTACAGTTCTCCTGCTTCTTTGTTATCTTTCATTTACTACCTTCGCACCCTCCCAGTCCCACGGCCAAGCGACTTCTTCCTTCCTCTTCCCTGCCTCGGCAGTCATCTCCCTTACCGACGACAACAGCACCTTTTTCATTTCTCGCCCCGCCGCTTTCGGTCCTTCGTTGCCAAAAAATGGAATGGACGGCGAACTGTTTGTTCTTGAAGAGGGCCAGTTAGCCTGTGACGACACCCCCGGCTGGGATCCGTCGGCGGCTCTCGACATCGGTGTGCCATTGTTCCTTGAGGGCGCAGAGGACGATGGAACCGACAATATTCTAAATCCGACCGTACCAAACGCAATGGTGAAAACAAGCTACCACGCCGACATTGAATCATTGCAGCAGAGCGCCGAGATCGAAGGCAAGATTGTATTGGTGGCTCGGGGCGGGTGCGGGTTTTTGGAGAAGGTTCTTTGGACTCAGCGGAGGGGTGGCGTGGCATTGATCGTTGGAGACTACAAGAGACCCGGCATTGGTGGGGGTAGTAGTGGACTGGTTACGATGTACGCCAAAGGTAAGGCCTCCTCGGAGACTGCCCTCTTTTTGGAGGAAGGAAGCACTGAACAGGTATCGATCGAATCACCAGGCGACACTAGCAATGTTTCAATTCCGTCTCTATTTACTTCCCACACCACGGCTGCGCTCCTTACGACACTACTACCGAAGCTTCAGCGTCCCACTTCTGCAGCATTTCCACCGAGTCCGAAATCTTCGTCTTTGAAACCGTCGCCGACGCGTATCCGCGAACCTCCGAATCGTGCTCAACTGCCCAAACTGTCTGACGGCCATCCCCAAACGACCCCAACACTATCAGCATCAGCCGTGCCTACGAAATTCCCAGCGAAGCCGCCTCTTGCAACTGAGCGTAAGGGATTATGGATCACTCTAACCCCAACAACGATGACGTCGTCGCCGTTCTTTGACACATTGTTGGTTCTTGTCGTGTCTCCACTTGTCACACTAACAGTGGTATACACGCTTCTTCTAATCCGTTCCCGCATTCGGAGACGGAGATGGAGAGCACCAAAGAGCCTTGTTGAGCGCCTGCCGGTCAGGACATATCAATCTACTGCGTCTACTCCGCCTACTCCGCCGAGCACGACATTCCCGCCGCCACGATCATCATCTCTCCCAACCGCCAGCCACAACATCACTTCCGGCGAGAATCCCGCATCCACTAGTACCGCAAACGCTCTACCATCCCCTCCCCAGCGACAAAATACCGCCTCTACACACGCCGTGGCAGGAAAAGCGTTTCATCGCCGATGGAGTGGCTGCAATGAGTGCGTGGTATGTTTGGAAGAGTACGTGGACGGCGTTAGCAGGGTCATGAAGCTACCCTGCGGCCACGAATTCCACGCTGGATGCATGTGAGTTTTTTCCTCTCCTCCCCTCTGCACTCCCACTAACACAAAAACAGAACCCCATGGCTCACAACCCGCCGCCGAACATGTCCCATCTGTAAAGGCGATGTCGTTAGGGGCGTCCGCGCCATCATGGAACCATCAGAGACTGCGGGCGATGGCGCAGACGAAACTACACCGCTGGTACTTGGAGTCGATGATGAAGAACATTGGGGTCACCACGGTGATTTGGAAGGTGGTAGTGGTGCTACTACTAGTCGCTAAAAAGCGCAGGGGATATAGCGAATTGGGAAAATTGGGGGTTTTTATGGAGTTTTATTGGTGTAGTTTGGCATTTTTTTCTTGAGCTTTTTTTTGGGTTGGCTAAGTCTGGTTTTTTTTCTTTTTGCTGGAAGGACGGGTTTGGGTATGCGCGTCTCTTTTTGAGCATGAGTATGGGGGTAGGATAGAGGGGAGGTTGTGGATGGAGGGGATGGAAGGAAGAGTGAGAGAGAGAGAGAGAGAAGTGGAGTAATGATATTATGGTGATTTATGGCCATGATGAAGTATGTGATGCTGATTACCGGGGAAAGGGGAAACTGCAAAGGTCGGGTCCTTGCCCACAGCCATTGCAATATCGACAATAGTTGAGACCGCGGCTCGGGGGGATTAGTCATTCAGACGTGACTACTACGATTGGGAGTTGTGGGAGATTGGTTGTGATGGAACACCAGAGTCCCAAGGTACCCTAGTAGAAAGACGTAAGTAGTTGCATGTGCATGTTAACGTTTCCCGTATCTACCAGAGGATTTCATATCAAATTCTTCTCGTCAAGAACTGGGTGCATATGGGGCTGCCGGAGGGAATTGGAGGGAGAGGAAGCAGTAACGGTGGGCGATTTTTGTTTTTTTGTTTTATTCATACTGTATGCACTCTAAGTAGAGTATGAGAGCCCATATTCCCTCCGCCTCCAGGCGAACCAGCAAGATAGTGGATTTCCCCACCCACTACCCTTCATCCCCTTCACACTGGGGGGCTAGCACTGGGATTCGAACCCATAGCATTGCGGCCGTATACCCCGCCTATATTTTCAGGAGCGCCACGGGGCCAACCCCTAAAGAAACCATCGACCCCGATGCGACTCGAACGCACAATCTTTGGTGGTTTTGATAACCGAAAACCAACGCCGCAGAAATCAATGATTAGACTTGAGTGAGCGTATTAGATGAGATGTCCTAGGCTTAGGGATTACTCTCTCAAGTCCCGGACCACCGAGATTTAGATTTTATACATGGCAAGACCTGAAATCTCGTCCGCAGATTTAACCTCCAGACATATACCTGCGTGTACGCAACTCCACAATTCAGAAAGAACCTCAATAGTTGGTCGACAAACTCGTATACCTTTTCTTCCCAGGTCCCAGGACGCAAAAAGTTTTGCGTAATGTATTGTGTGATCTCGCTGCTCATGATCCGTTAGTAACGTTAACTCTGATCTGAACTCAGGCCCTACTTGTCACAGTTTGCGGATCGTCTTTATTAGAAGGTTATGGTCATAAAAAAGGATGTTAGGGATCTTGTCTGCACGTGAGACTGGTGGATTTTTACACCCTTTCCTTCCTAATGCCCGCCTCTCGAAACTAGTAGCCTGGAGTTAACCTAGTTGATTGCGTAAATGTTAGACCATATAGACCATCTCTTCTTCTGCGTCCTCCCTCCCCCAGCCCCGGCATGCTCTACATTTTAAGCGTTTTAAGCGTTTTACGGGTTATCCAACTCTGCGCAATTCTTAGTAATACAAACAATAAAGTAATCATCGGCCTCAACGACCCACTAGTAATGCGTCAGTCACAGCACATATCTCTAAAGAACCAGGAAGATAGAGACAGCTTACAAGGTGACGAGCGGAGGCATACGTGGGGGGTGAAAAGGGAGGCAGCTGTACCAGCTAATGGTAACACATACATGTTGCGACTGAACTGTGAAGTAATCTGCTTCACGAATAAGTCAACTTTTCGTACCAGTCAGCTGAGCAATGAACTGAAGCCGAAGGCCTGAACTTTTTCATTCAGTCAACTGAGCAGAGAAGCCGGTAGGCCAAACTAACGTGAATATGGTTTTTAAACTCCACTGCCATTCTCCTTGTACCAATTCACCACTCTACTACTCTACCATTGTACAGCTCATCTGCCATTTACACGAACACAACTGTGGTATCGTCTGTTCCCTGGAACGTTGCACCGAAATAGCAGTGATTCAGATGGCGATGTTTATTAGTAACAGTCTGGGGGGTAGATGGCAGAGGGCAGACAGAGGCGCAGAAACGGTGGATTTCTGTGGCCTGTGAATTTAAATTTTACCTGGCATCTGGTGAGAATTGTCAATAGGTATCCTTGGCTGCCTGGATTCTTGTAGTATTGAAGTTCCAGTCCAAGTTTCTTATCCTACAAAGCTAAAATTCCAACCCCCACAGTTGCTTTTGTCATTTCATACCTCAGCCAGCTAAAAATTGCAGCTTCAAGCTACAGCTGACTGGTTCACAAAGTTGACTTATTTACGAAACACCTGGCTTATTTGTGAAGCAGTTGACTTATTCGCGAAGCCGATTTCTTTGCAGTTCAGTCGGAACATATATGTGCATTGTAGATTCAATCTGGTTCCCACCGCTACCACTGTCAGGTGGCTGCCGTTTGGATCTTCTGCGGCTCCACAATGGTTATCCAAGTGTGAGCTAGATGGCTATGCAAGATGTCAGTGAGGTACATAGGTACATGTAGAATAGAGCAGGCAACTAACCTCAACACCAGTTCCTTGATGGGCTTTAAGCCCGGATCGGCGGCCCCTTTCTCATGCCTGGTGCACAATTTGTTTGCACCGATTGCGGATTTCTATATTTGAGGGCGTTGGGGGGTCCTGTCTTCCATTAAATCTCTGTACATCCACATTAATCATGCTCGAGCTTTGTTTGTTTGTAATCATATTGCATTCGGCCGCTTGCGGCCATGGCGTAATCGTAATCCTTAACACTTCCACAGTTCCAATTGGGGCCGGGCACAAGGCCTCAGCACCCCAGCCTTTTCTGCTTCCAAGTCGTGTCACCTGATCTCCTTCCCCCATTTCCGCCAAAACAAAAGAAAAACTTTAAACTACCCTCCTCTACCTCTTCCTCTCCCCGTCCCCTCCCTGCTGTCGCGGCTCCCTCTTGTGAGGGCGCCAACTTTCGTATCTTCCGTCGCGCGTGTCCCAAACTGTAGTGACGCCGCGACTATCATTAACTGTCGTGCAGGGTCCAACTGGTCTCCAACGTCTCCTGACCTCTTGCCACCCTGCTTCATCTTTTCTTTCCCTAGGGTTCTTCTGGCTTCTCCTAGATTACCCCTCTTTACGTCGATCTTGTCTGGGTTTCCAGGACTCACGCTGTTGATCCCTTCCACCCTTATCTTTTTGCTTCTCTTGGTCCACTCCCGTCGCATGCTTTGAGTGTATTAAACTAGGTGTGGGCGAAAGCTGTCGTGGCGCCTTTGATGGTCGTCCAGTCGTTGGTGCCGAGTCGTTGTCAACTTCCATGGCGTCACTTCCGGATTGCACCTTCCGTTTAGCCAAATCATGCTCGAGCATAGTTAGAGTACATGTAATAGGGCTCACCATTTCCGACGACTTCCTATCCGGAAAGCATCATCAGAGGAGATTCATTCCGTTGTACGTGTCTGAAGGGAGAGGCCCTTCTAAAACAAATCGCTCGGCGTGGGAGGGACCAAACGAGCATTCTAAAAAAAGGCAATATCTGTTTACCACGTTAGGGGAATTCGGACACTTTAAACAAGTAGTGTAAGGGAAACTCATATTTGTACACCAGGGGATCTTCTTCGTCTACCAATTGGTCAAGGAGGTGTACATAACTGGCTTGAAATACGACGAGCTCGAGTCATTTGAATTGACTGACGAGCCCGGAACTAAGCATTATTCGGCGTATCAAGGCACTGGCGGCTCCACTCTCTGTTGCTACAATTACCCATTGCGGAACAGCTTGGTTTGGGACAGGAGTGACGTTTGAAGTTGTCGTGCAGAAATGCGTCTGTGAAAGTGATGAACTGTGGAGTTCTTGCGGTCGATAGCCTATAGGGTGCGGTGGAGAAGACGAGGTGTCCATGTGAAATATCCTATCTGTCAGTAAGTTGTGGGATAATCTGAAATGGTGAATGGATACAGTAGGTGTGACATGGGAAGATGAGAGTAATAAGAAAGAAAGATGGTGCGTCGAAGGGGTATTTAAACACAGGGTGCACGAAGTGGCGCATTAATGTGACGTGCACCCACCCCTAAACACGACGTTCAGACTTTTTTTACTCGCCCCGAGTTTACACGTACCACAGATGTGAGTACCCATTAGCTACGTCTGACTATTTAAATAGTTGCATGACCACACAAGCTTTTCTTCTTTTCCCAGACGGTCTCGGTTGTGTACATATTGACTGCTTATATGGTGCTTGATTTGGGTTTTTGTCCCGCCATGTTCTCATGCCAGTGAAGAAGGCTTCCTTTGGCCATGTCGGGGGAAGAGGTTCCTGAGACTTGGATCTGAAGTCTGTATGACCACCGATATATCGCTAAGTCACACCGTGTAGAAACTGGGGCTTGCGACTTACGGTAAAGAGAGTCTATGATTGAAGCCATCTTGACCAAAGAGTATTTAATCAACATGTTCAACATTTCGTTCCTCCGCAAGACCTCGAAAAGGAGGTCTCTTTAGCGTTGGTTTCTTCTGTCTATTGTCGGAAGCGAGAAGTTTCATACATTAAGCTGTGCATTTCGCCGAAGCTGAGACCGGTGGTAGCGGCATCGTGCATGGAATTATAGGGACACAATTTGGATAAAGATGAAAGACATTCTAAAGCAAGTGCTTGGAGTGATTCTGATGAGGCAGGACTCGTCATTGCTGTTGTGAATATTGGTATTCACTCGAACGCAAGAGCACTAGAATTCATATATAACCTCCAGAATGCGGGGAAGGACATAGACGCCGATGGTCATTGTTAGCCAATCGATAGAATGGGTTCGACAATATGATTTCAGCCTCAGCATAAGACCAGAGAACCCCACCTTGACTCATACGGTTTCAACCCCTTCCACAGCCTCACCGCCATTATGGAAATCGCGGGATTGGTCGTCTCTGGCCTTGACTTCGTCGTTCAAGCAATTTAATCAGGTCATTCCCTTACTGTAATTGCGCGAGACTACCACGATGTTGGCGACTGCCTAGTCAGCTCATGGGTTAGACTAGAAAACCAAAAACTCTCTCTTGAAACATGGGGCAGTATCTGGAAGGCGAAGGCATCTTTCATGACGGACGGCGAGGAAGGATACCGCAAAATCTGGGGAGACAGGGGTATGCCGCGGTTCTAGAGTGCTTGGGCCAAGTTCGCCGCAACTTGGGTCTAAGCCGGAAGATACTCACACGAATCGACCCTCAATCCCTCGTGGTGATGGTATCGTCCAGGCCTCTTCCATCTAGCAGTACATCAAAAGCTGCCCCACTCCGTAAGACGATGAAGGACCGTCTAAAGGCGCTCTTTCCATTCAAGCGGGGCGGTAGTTCCTCATCGGTCGTATCGGAATGTAACCAGTTGCAGTATGACCTGCAAATGGCTGCTGCTGCAATGGAAGCATCAGAAAACCTCAGTGTAGGCACAAAGTTCAAATGGACATTAGCGGTGAAAGAAGAGCTTATATCGCTGTTAAATGAATCGGACGAATGGCTCCGGCAATTGTACGAGATTTCAAATCTGTGTGCACAAGAGAAGGCACTTGGGAATCAAATTACCAACCCTTTCGACGTTGCGCATCGCGTTCGAAAAGCAGCCAAATATTTATTTACCGCCATTCAAAAGCCAGCTCATCATCCCCCACACTCTCAGAGCATCGACTTCAAGCTCGAACGCGAACGCACTGATCCTGAGTATTTTAACGCAAACCTGGATGTCATAGCATTTCTTTCGAGGGGGAAGAATTCGCTCATATTTCCGCTTTTCATTCGAAACACGGAGGATGAAAACACGAGGATAGCTATAATTGCCGAGGCAATCACGGATCTCGGCGGTGGTGTTGCCAGCAATCTTCAACAGAAACCATTCGGTGAGATTGTGCAATGTTTTCTTGACCTGGAGCTCGACAATGCACTCCAGCATCCGGAGGGGGAAGTGCTGCACAAAAACGGATCCGATTGCATTGTTGTATACCGAGTACCTGATAGTGCTTCGCCCCCAGCATCTCATTCTAGCATTCAGACCGTTCGAATATCACTCTATGAGTTCTTGGAAGCACAACAGAATATCGACCCCTTCTTGTCTAGCTACAAGCGACTGCAGCTGGCCAATCTCATCGCGATCTCAGTTCTGCATCTCTACGAAACCGGGTGGGTTAAATATGCGCTGAATCCGGATGACATCCTCTTCTACGGTCCAGTAGAAGCCCAATTCGACGAATATGCGGCCGTTGCTCCCTTCATATCCGTGAAGGATCCGAACGCAAAACCAAATTCGCCGAGCAGATACCCGGTATCACTCTTCAGCTCTCTGCAGGAACCAGAACTGCCTGATTTTTTGTCGTTCACTCGCCCGGATGCTAAACTGAGCAGCCTCTTCCACGAGTTGGGGATACTGCTGTTCGAAATTGGGCAGAGCAAACCAAATCGAATTCTGTATTGAACGAAACAAGCTCGGGGATGTTGCGAGGGGGTATGGGCCAGATCAGCGCGACTTGCGGACTCTCCTACTGCAGGAAATCGACAAGATCGATTTAGGATACAGCAAGCCATACAAAGAACTCGTGCTAGCGTGCTTGTCTGGGCATTTCTGTGTTAGCCCAATAAAAACTGTCGATGAATCGTTCCATCACAATGTCGTTGAGAAGTATGTTAGCTTTATCTCCCCTACCCATTAAGGAGATAAATTTGCTGATGCTCGATTTTCAGGCTGAAAGCACTGGAAGATCATCTCGGTGTTCTCATCAACGGAATGAAACCATAGCATTCGCCGTTGCTGCACGAGATTTATGTTGAAGCATGTGCCCTGGTTATTGCAGGATATAACATAATAGTTTGTTGGCATTGAAAGGCCCTGCGTTCGGGGGAGGACCTGTAGGATTTGGGACACAGGATGATGTAAGGGGTTGGGTGGGTTTAGATCTATCTAGCTAGCACTGGCTAGGCTAGAATCCTTATAGTAAAGCTGAATGACAGGACATGTAGCAGCTGTACCCAACTATATAAAGTGATTGAAGTCGTTTTTCTGTATTTTGAATCATATGAAGTTGAATTTGGGTGGACAACCAAGCAGCGGGCTTACGGTTAAAATAAACTTCGAGTTCAGGCTAACCGCCCACGGCAACCTCCGTCCAACCACCACGGTCCATTCAGGTACCCCCGCATCTCCTTCCACACCTCCTCTGCTGATCGAACACAATATAATGCCCTCGTATGTCTACGTGCTATCATCCCTGACGGCCGCAAGCCCGACTCCAGAGATATCAAAAGCCTACGCCGACCGCCAACGCGCCAACGCAGCCGCCCGCACACTGTTGAGGAGAATTGCTGGCACGGGTGCGAGGTTCGAGGAGTGGATGAATGAAGAGAAATTGTATCGTGGCGCGATGAGGAAGGAGGGGGTAAAGGTGAGGGTCTTGAGGATAGAGTTTGTGAATGATGAAGAGGAGGAGGGGGATGAGGGAGACGGGGATGAGGATGAGGAGTGAGGAGGAGCATTGATATGATTAGCTCTTTTAACTTTCCCTGCAACTCAAATTGAGACGAAATGGACGCTCCTACTGGATTGGAATGTTGGCACCACTACTGAAAAAGTAAACCATATGTAGTTCGCATCGTTTCAGCCCGAGTCTTAGAAGCCATGTCCCTAAACCACCGATCACACACAAGACTCTGCTCCAGGTACAAGTATTATGCCGTGCAAACTTGAGGGGAATCCCAATATCTCTGGGATTGGCGTCAGTTATTTTCTCTCCCCAAAGAACAGATAAATACTAAGCTCAATGACAGGTGCAAATATATATCTATGCCATGACCGGCCTCTCCATGTTGTTCGATGTCATCGCTTGGATAGCCAAAAAGCCCCCCGGGTCAAGCAAACCGCCCATGCTAGGTGGCCTTAGACAACTTCAAGACTCTTCGACCAAATATCTTGGTATTACAGGAGTAGCCCTCCTCCTTACGGCCACAGCCAGCCTCTCCCGCGAAGGGCTACCGCTATTCCACGCATTTTGTCCAGATATCTTCTTTTGATCTTGACTTCGTTTGCAATCGGATACTTGATTCACAGACCACTGGAAAGGCTCACTGTATATTTGTATCTGTTGACGATGCTCGGGTGCGAGGTCTTCATTTGCTATTTCCTCTCAAAGTCTACCCCGTTCGGCGATGGGTGTAATGCGGATCAGATTATGAATGGTGAATTTATGTGGTTGGACCTTTTGAGATTGCCAACCGGTTTGTGGGTTGCGAGTCTGTTTTTAATCAACATCTTGATGTTGGTGTATAAACTCACTGTCCGTTGGGATGTTTGGAGTTTCTTCGTAAAGTTCCAACGGATTGCGCTCATTTGCTGTATTATGTGGGAGGATATGTTAACGATTACATTGGTTGGGATAGTTGAGCTTACCACGGGCACAGTCGACATAGCGGGTAAAGACCGATGGTCGTTTGGGCAAATACTCGCGGTGTCAATGTTGCTTGGGCTTGTTTTTGATTGTTTCAGTATGGCTTGTAAGAGGTGTTGGCCAAGTATGTACAATGTGAGGGACGTTGACCAGGGTGGAGCCAACGAGGGCAATGATAATGTTATAGGAGAGCGGAGAGGCGGTGGAAATGCAGCTATGCTGGTTGATACGGTGGCATCGAAGCGACGAGGCAGGGCATATAGTGTCTAATAGAAGGCTGGGGAGTGTTGAAGGCTGTATTTGCTCTAAGGAATGGCAGATTCTTCCAAACTCGCAGTGGACAATTATGTGAAGCACCTGTACGTTCTTTCCCTTCGCTATTTCTATTCCGATTAACTTAAAATTGCACTTCTCAACTGCAGAATAGTCACACGAATCGCCTGAACTTTCTGGATGGCTTGAATGTGCACTAGAAATACACTGGGGTTAATTATGAAGCGAAGAACAATGGGAGAAATTCGAACTGAGAGCCCTAGGTATATGTGTCTAGGGTTGTGTTCACGGCAAATTGTTGACTGGGGATACTACGTATACTGGACTGCACAAATGTGAGTAACGGGGGTACTGTGTGAAATGTAGGTCAGCGGTTTGCTCACGACATACAATATATATCACTTGCGATCTCTCAAACCCGAAATAAGAACAGCAAAGATGACCGGAAATCAAAAGACAGATTCATTGTAACCTTTCAGTACATCAAGTCAGACTGATGCGAAAGATGAACACAACTGTGATCCAAGCCGCTTAGGTTGATATTAGGTGATGTGCCCAGTTAATCCAGCATCTCTCCATCTTCTTCAGACTCTTCGTCTTCCTCGGACTCTTCGTTCTCAGAATGATCTTCACTGTCATCCATCACATTTTCTTCATCTCTATCAGGCCGTTCATCCACCCATTCATACCCATAATCGTTGAACAAAAATCCTTTTTCGGCCAGGTAAGCACGGTAGGCGGAGGCGAGGTAGGTTTGACTAGGAGTGACCCCAAATTTTCGTCCAAACTCGCGGCTCGCTAGAGTCCAATCGATTCCCTCGGGAGGCGGGTCTTTGCAAACGTAGTGGATGAAGATATAATCGACCAGCCATTTGTCCATCTCCGCAGTATACTCCCAGTTCTGGGGTGCAAAAGCCGGGGCATTTTTAACCTTGGCCACGGCATTCCCGTACTTACGATAATCCCTCTTCTCGGAATATCTGACGACGACTGTCTTGATTTTCAAAACCTTGGCGGGTAATGCGGACGCAACCCAATCGGCAGCGGCGGGTCGCTTTTTGGGAGATAAGAGAGCGCCAACAACATCATCACCACCCTTCTGTTTTGAGTTGCGCTCTTCCTCCAAGCTACGAACTCTTAGGGCATCGAACTTCTGTACCAGCATGTTTGGCGTCCTCTTTTGGGAGAATTTGGCCTCATAGGCGTCGGAAACAGTTTTCCAAACGCGAGGAATATCGGGATCGTCGAAAGTAGTTTGAACAAAATCAACAAGCCATTGCTCCTGCTCGGATGTGTAGCGTTTCCTGTTCCCGTCAGTCGCAACCGTTGCTGCAGGAGTGGTTGAGGCGGTGGTTCTGGCTGCGATGGTAGTAGCAGAGACCACAGCTGCTGGGCCATTGACAACGGGTGTGGCACAGGGATTGGTGTTAGGTTTGTCTTTTCCTTTGAGGTCGTTTGCCATGTTGCGCGATCAAGATTTTTCTGAAGACGGTGATTAATAGTTGAAGGTAGAGAGACGATAGAGGAGTCAGGGTGGATGACGACCAGTGTGTTGTTTGGTCTGGAGAAATTATGGTAGTTTGAAGAACTTAGAGGGCATGTCCTGGACTGGCTTCCAGTCCTTTGTGTGCCCTTTCCATAACGAGAATTGACATAGTGGCCGCTGAGTCGTCGATTCGAAATTCAAAAGCATCACGATCACTACAACGGATATGACACGGCTTATTGAATGTCTGAACCTTATAATGTAACCCCATCCTATGTAAATGTCCCATGCACTCTAAACGTCTTGGGTTTTCGCCTTTAACATCCTTCCAAATTGAAACCAAGAGCTGCAGCCTTTTCAGTTGATCCCACCTTGTGATTCATTCATATGATGCAGGGCGTTATTTGCGCACTCCCTTCAGTGAGGCGAGCGAGAAGGTCGTCCCTTTGCTTCTCGATATCGGAAATTTGTGCTTCAGGCCATTGGGTTGCATTACCAAGTCCTGCATAGCTTTTATCGTGTCCGGATCATATAATCCCAAGCTCTTTTTCATTTTTTCAAGAACGAAGGTGCCAGTGCGTTCAAATAGTCCAACCCTGCCTTGAAGTCGATATATTCGAGCTAACACGCATGTTATTCTCAGCGTATCTGGATGTTCATCACCCAGGATTGATTTCCGTTTCTCCAGCGCCACTGTGGCTAATAATTCGGCATCCCTGGTCTGTAGATGTGAACGCCAAAGATACCATTTTCTGGATCATCCTTCCCCAACAAAAATTTCCGCTTCCTCAGTACCTCTTCCTGTAATTCCTGGGACCGCGCATGCTCTTCCAACTCCAGAGCGTCGTTGTACTTTCCTTGTCCACGGAATGCCCGCGCCAAAATACATTTGGCCCAAATGGTCTCTTTGTCCTTGGTTCCTAGTAGCGTCTCTCTTTTCGATACAACACGAGACAAAATCTCCACCGCCACCCCAAAATCTCCTTGCTCCAAGGCAAATGCTTACTCGTATGTCAAAGCGTTCGAGGTAGCTTCTGTTGTTGATGTAAATTTTGTCATCGAGATAATGCATTGAATTTTGATGGCAAGCGAGTATGTGAGAGTGAGTAAACTCCAGCTCTAGTCCTTTATATCGGGTTGAGAGACCGACTCGGTGATCAGGCAAGGCTTTCCACGTAAGTTTCATGGCGACATTGAAGAACGAAAATAATAGTGCGATGATTCCTTACTTTACCACAAAAACCTTTCACGCCAGAAATATCTTTACTTTCCTGAAAGGAATGTACCTTGAAGTCTTTGCTATGGAGCATATTGAGAAAGTCGTTTTGAGTGCCATCCAGAACCTCTCCTCCTACGTCAAGAGCCTCCAGGAGTTTTCGGTTCGGGTTTTGCAGCAGCACGGAGGAAAGTCGCGCAACCAGACCAGCCTTCCTGGGCTCGCGATGTGGAGTACCGAAAAATAAAACGCATTTCGTCCGTTGATGAATTGATGTTTGCTCATTCAATAGACTGTGCTTTGACTCCCACAACGCCTACCACGACTAGAATTTTAGCACTTGAACTTAAGCTCGACACCACAACCTATAGATATACTAATTTAAGGGTAAACTTGAACGGAAGAAATAGGAATTCCTTTTTTGACAAGGATTCCTCCGAGACTATGGGCAACGAATATGATTGGGCTCTATTTGTTGGTCAGTTCCGTCGCTTGATAGAATCAACTATTCGAGCAAGGACTTTACATCTGCTTTGAGTTCTTTAGAGAGAGTAACCAACAAGTCGTGCGCATGTTGTAAGATATTATTCTGAGATTCCTCCTCGAAAAGACCTTTCATCACATCCGTATTATACCCATATGTAAGGACCCTAACATTAGGTATCGTTTCAGGAAGATGATCTCTTGGCCACAGCACAGTCGTCGTAGGTGATCGATTTCGATTACAGGTCCCTTTTCTGGAGCGTCCCCCGGCGTGATCGCTGCTTTCTCCTGGGATAGTTTGGAGGAGGGGTCCTCTGGTGCTCTTCTGCTGTATCACTTTCTCCCACGTTGAGGTGGGATCACCTCGGAGCCCATGAAGCAATATGATGTTACGTAGAAGAACGGTTAGCATCACCAATCCCTCACCAACTCTGTACAAACGGCTCACATTACCATTGGACTAGTGTTAGCAACGAAGTGGATCGGTTCGAGGTTCGCGGTTCGCGAACCATAGAATTTCGAACAAAAATAAATCAGTGCGCTCTGGTCCGATCGGCTAGATTTTTTGCGCAAATTGTAGCTGTGATCGAGCGCTTTCGAACGAGCTAAAAAAATCGAGGCGATTAGACAAGAACTACGGAGGCCGGTTAGGGACATACCTCAACATCGCAACCACACAAGAAAATGACAGTATGCAATACCTAAAACACACAACATCAAGAGTTTATTGTTGGCGGCCAATGTATGCGTGTTTTCGTACCTTGCAACCATCGAAAATCATCTCGGGTGCAGGCTTTCTCCTCACACAACCGTGTCGAACTTGAGATGATATCATCCATTACACTACTCCATATACTCTGACACTCTCCCAATGGTCAAGAAATGCAGTCCATTCCAGTATGCAACAATTCAAGCACATCTTGAAGCCAGCACCCCTGCAAAAGAAATTGGCACCCTAGTTTCCCCACCAGTAGGGTACATGACTGTTTTGAAAGTATGCAAGAATCATAATGTTTGGGGTTCCAGCACTTCGCCATTACTGTTGGTAATGGGGTGACCAAAGAAGATAACACACCAGATTGGTATAGAATTGTGCAAGTATTTATGTATACAACCAAGTCTTTATCTAGACAAAATTATATACTACAGCTAGGATCAGTGTGATGTCCTTTTAAGTGAGTGAACCATTTGAAGGTGGCTTTGCATCAATCGGTTAACCAAAATGAACATTGAACAACAAGCAATTGAGCAGAATCACGCATTGCATGACAATTGAATATGGCAGATATCATGATATACTGCAGATCCAATTGTTGGTATTGATCAATCAGCTGTAAGTTAAAGATCTCTTGAATGCAAGCAAGGATGGTGGCCAATTGTAGGTACACCAGCGGAGTATATGTCACGGTTGTGTCGAGTGAGGATCGAGGGAGGAATATGGATCGATGATTGGGATACAGGAATACGAAGGAAATCAGGTTTTGTTGGAAAGAATCAGGTTTTGTTGGTTGCATTGTAAATATGGCGTGATGGTTATGGCATAGGCCACGGACTGAAAGGATTGCGTACATAGTTGGGTGGAGTAAGGATGTATTTCGGAACGAGTGAGCAAAGGTGACGACGGTCGCGTTAACTGTATATAAAGATGCTGGATTCGCGGAGGATAGGTTTGTTCTTCACTCGTTCTCTAGTCTACAAAACAATCAATAAGCTTCGGCAACAACCTTTGTTCACTTCTGTGATTCCGGAATTCGAGTCTCTTGCCTGTTACGCAGTACCCGCGATCACTGCTCACCCCACAATACCTGCGTTTTAGTTTGGTTTTTATAACCCCTAGCACTCCGAGCCTTGAACCCTTGACAGAAGCACGAGTCTACAATCGATTCTACTGGTTATATTTGAGTATATGTGCTGCTACTCTCATCGAAGCGGTTGTTACTTTTGCCATAGACCCTGCAACTCCCTTTGCTCCGTGTTTAAATCAGTTGGAAACTTCGAAAATAAGCTCACAGTACACATCTTTCGGAGACACTCCTGCGTTGTGTGCCTGTAGAAACATCGACGAGAAGGGTCCACGCTGTTTTAGATGCCAGCATACGGCAGCAACAAACCTCAACAATCCCGAATCAATTTCCTCGACCTAGCTGGTCGAACCCTCAACCTCTTCGAACATGAACCCCTGAATGCCTTTGATAGCATCGACGCTATCCTCAACGAACCTGAGGAACCTTTGGAAGCATACTTCTGGGACGAACCACAAACGGTATCTCCTTGGAATAGCTACTGGACAGAAGCAGCAAGCAACGGAGGAGGCCTCCAAATCGACGACGCAGTATTCAAAAACTTCTGGACCAAGTACTACAGTCTTCACGTCGATTGCCAAAACGAAGAACCGTGCTACTGCGAACATAACTGCGGAGGAACACATACAACAATTGGTAGAGCAGCAGAAGCTCAATCAACGACATCAGAATTTACGATCAAGGCAACACAGAAGGACATAGAAAGCCAAATCTCGTGGGCGGATTACAACGAACGAAAGGCGAAGAAGGGAACGGGAGTTGACCGCCAATTACATCCGGCTCCTTTACCAACCCCGCTGATCATCGTAACAACTCCCAGCAAACACGAGGTGTTCTTCTGGTAGATGGTCAATCCGTTTCTAGAAGCAGAAATCGAAGCGGCAGTTCAACAAATCCAAGCCAACATAAACGAAGTCAGAGACTGTTTGACAGAGTCCCGCCTCCTCACAGCCGCCTCTCTACATCATCAGAAAGATGTCTGGAGAATCCTCGAGATCAACTCGCGACGTCACGTTGACTGGAGCCTTACAAATAGAGCTCGGAAACGTGGCAGCAAAAAATACAGAGATCATGAACGAAACACAGCTCAGGAATCACATCATGGACATCAACAAAGGGCTAACAGCACTGAGCCAACTACCAACAACCAGCAGACTGAACGAATTGCTCAAGGAACAGCAATCTGTGAAGAATGCGGAAGTATGAATATCGGAATTGTTGGCAGAAGGAGAAAATGTCGTCCAGGAAAGGGACAATCTGAAGCAGGAACTACTGCTTACTCAACAAACAGCAGCAACAGTAGAAACACCGCAAATATGCAGTCATGGGGACCTGGTTGAAGAAATCCGCATCCTAAAACAAGCATTGGAAGAAGCAAATCCAGACCTGGAGGAGTTGAAACAAGATCTGGAAGATGCCCAAGCTCAAATGGAGAAGTTTAGGGACCTGGCAGAAGAAAATCGACAATAGGTGACCAGGATTCTGAAGTTGACGGAGGGAAGAAGGGAAGAAACAAGAGAAAGGACGGATAGAGAAGAGCGAGAGGAAAAAGTGAATGATATCACCAGCTTCTCAAGTGAAGATAGGAAAGAACTTCGCGGGTGGAAGGTGCAGTTGGCATTGAAGATAGCCGGAAAACCTAAGGCATTCAGCAATGAACAGAAGAAGCTGAGGTATGCAGTTGGATGTCTAAAGGGAGTGGCTCTGGCACAGTTAATGCCACACTGTGACGAAATCCCAGGGGAAGTCAAGCTCAATACCCTGAAAGATCTAATTGACCTGCTAGATGTAGCATTGGGAGATCAAGACAGAGCAGCAACGGCAAAGAGCGAACTCAAGATACTCAGGCAACGACACCGTGAATTCTCCCAATATTACGCAGAGTTTCAAAGATACGTAGTAGACACCAAGTGGAACGAAGATGCACAACTGGACGCATTACGAAAGAGATTATCCAACGAGCTGAAAGATTCCATACAACATATCGAGGAGCCAGAAAGCATGATCGAATTCGTCAAAATGGTGTCAAAAAGAGATTCGCAACTGAGAAGGAGAGCGGCGGAAAAGAAATCTGGGAAATGGGAGGGTTACAAGAGGTCGGATTCAGCGACCAACACCACATCCGCCCCAGATGCTGCACCAGCAGGATCAGTTCCAGGTTATCACGGTCCCGGTCCAATGGATCTCTCTGCAGTAAAAGGAAAGAAGATCACACCTGAGGAAAGGAAGAGACGAAGGGAAGGAGGATTATGTATGTACTGTGGGGATTGCAGACATTTCGCAGCCTCGTGCCCAAGAAAATTGAAGACAGCATCAGGACAAACGGAAGTGTCACCGTTTAGGAAGGCAGCGAATGAAGGGGATGCAGATTCGACAACAGGAAAAGGAAAAGAAGTGGAATCGGGAAAAGTTTAGTCCAGTGCAATAAGGGTGGCAATTGCACTGGAAACGAATCTCCTTTGTCAGTCAATGCTAGTTTTGGTATTTCGCAGTTTTCTATATCAAGCGCAGAAATAAAAGAGTCTTCTATGGAAAGCAAACATCTCGTTGTGAAATGCTCGCTGAAAATAGAAGACAAGATCATTGATACCCACGCTTTGATAGACTGCGGAGCTACTGGAATAGCATTTATTGACGAAGATTTCGTCCGCCATCACCAATTACAAGAACAAGAATAAAAAGAATCAAGAGAATTAGAAGTTATAGATGGAAGACCCATCGAATCAGGAACCATCACCACTATGGCTAAACTGAACATAGGCATACGCGGGCATCAGGAACAGTTACCAGCATTCGTTATGAAACTTGGACACTATCCAATCGTACTTGGATTACCATGGCTACAACTTCACGATGTTACAGTCAAATTCCAAAAGAAAAGAATCGGATTCGAAAGCGATTACTGCCAGAAGCACTGTCAACATCATTTGAGCGTATGGGTATGGGGAAATCATATGGAAACAACGGAATCCGATGAACCAAAACTGGACATATGTGCCATAGCAGCAGCTCCATTTATGAGACGGAATAAAAAGGAGAAACTCAAGGTGTACGCGGTAACTTTATACGAAATCAACAAGGCCCTAGAAGTGAAGGACCTTTAAGAAAAACCGCTGGAACAGTTAATTCCCAAGGAATATCATGAGTTTTTCCCCCTCTTTGATAAAGTAATCGCTGAAAGACTACCACCACACAGACCATACGATCATAAGATCACACTCCAATACGGATTCACCCCACTCTTTGGACCAATATACAGCTTGTCAAGAGAAGAACTTCAGGTCCTAAAAGAGTGGATTGAAAAGAATTTGTCAAAGGGATTTATCAGATCGTCATCATCACCATGCGGAGCACCGGTGTTGTTTGCACCCAAACCAAATGGGGGATTACGACTGTGCGTGGACTACCGAGGACTGAACGAAGGAACCATAAAAAATTGATATCCGTTACCGTTAATCCAGGAAACCTTGTTGAGATTGTCAAAAGCCAAGTGGTACACCAAACTGGATGTCCGAGACGCCTACAATATGATTCGAATAGCAGAGGGAGACGAATGGAAAACGGCGTTTAGGACTCGTTATGGCCTGTTCGAATCCCTTGTTATGCCTTTTGGACTCACCAATGCACCAGCTAGCTTTCAGGAGTTTATCAACGATACTCTTCGCCCCTTTCTGGACATTTTCTGTACGGCATTCCTGGACAACATCCTTATCTACAGTGACAATTTAAAGGAACATAAGGAACATGTCAGAGCAATAATGACGACGCTTAAGGAGGTGTTAGGGGTTTTCCCTTAGCATGCATATGAAGTACATCAGGCTTAGTCTCTCAGGCTTGCCGTTATTCAAAGATGATTAACGGTTAAGATCACACCCTTGAGGATGTCTACCGATGAGTTAGCAGACGGCCCAACATAGCCGGGTGAAATCCCCATAATAGTCTATGCTACAATACTACGTCTCAGCATAGGGAATAGCTACCCAGTGTGGAGACAGTACGCACACTCGATCAGACAGTAATCTTGGGGGTAACGACCCATAGTACTGGCCAAGGCATGGGACACACCAACCATACTGCCGAAGCAATGTAACTGCCAAGCACGGGTCTTCGGATCAGCTGTGCGTTACGGATCAGACCAGTGTTATCTTCGTTATCATGCTAATACTAGGACAAACCATACCCGTGCTTAGCTTCATGGATTTGGTTGGACAAGCGATATTATCTTAGTATGCGGGACTTTGCTATCTCTAGAGCTAGAATAAGCAAAGGAGATAAGCTAACTGCGCCCCGGTAGTTAATTCTACCTAAAAGATAAGTGCTTGGATCTAGACTGTCGAACCCCAGCTCTGCCGTGTTTACAACACGATAACTGATAGAGGGCACCCCCTACGGGGAACACGGATAAGACCCGATGACACTAGGTACGTGGCAATGTATGGGTTGGCAGCTCATTAAATCATTGATCACTATTCCACTCAATACGAAGAAAGATAACTAATACGAAGTAATGGTCCGATATGTATGTCAGCAACGTCATAACATGCAGGATAACCTTTGGGAACTCCTGGTGGGGGCTTACGCAACCACACGTTGTCAAACGGAACTCTCCACAGCTAACTACCGAGATCGGCTCTGAAGCAACGATCGGATGTTATGTGAACACCCACTATGGTGGACTGAGTGTTTATGAGATAGTACTATACACACACATCATAGATTACAGAGAAGTACCGTCACCCCTTAGCAGGATGGTTTGACGCGGAAATACTCACCTATAAAAGACCACCTTAAACCCACGAGTTTAAACACAACGATTCAAGCAACAGTCGAACAAACCACAGTCAGAACACAACAGCGGAAAAACCACCTGAAATATTATTAAGTTAATTACCTTAAGAATATTCACCAATAAACTTTTTATGTCTGTATCAGACGATCAGAAGATTCTCTACGCTCGCATCTTGCACGCCCAAGCAAATACCCGAGCCAAATACGAACACCTCGCACGATACCTTGTTCGTCATAACCTTTGGGTAGAATACTACCACTATTTCCATACCGGTGAACTTCCTTCCCAAGTCGCCTTTGACGAATCATCGGAGGATTATCTCCAAGACAGTTACGACTTTTAAATAAGGGCCATACTGCAATAGATGCCCGTATTTATACATACAGTACAACGACGTAAACGCGTCACAATCGAACTCCATATTTTTAGTTGGATTATTAAAATTAAGATACGCCTTTACCATAAGTCGGTACAACAATATCGATAAGTTACACCTAGCTGCAGTATCCCCCTAACAGGAGGCCGGTCTGTATCTGAAAGTGGAAAAATGGGAGTTTCATCAACAGGAAGTGAAGTATCTGGGATTGATAGTTGGGGTAAATGGGATTAGAATGGACCCGGAAAAAGTAACAGCAGTGAAGGAGTGGGAAGCACCTGGCAAGCTCAAGGAAGTTCAAGCGTTTTTAGGATTCGCAAACTTCTACCAAAGGTTTATAAGAAATTATAGCAGGGTGGTCCAACCATTAACCAAACTTACAAAGAAACTGGTACCTTTTCACTGGGGCCCTGATCAAAAGAGAGCATTTGCCGAATTGAAGGAAGCATTTACAACAGCACCAGTCCTAACACACTTCGACTACGAAAAGGAAATTGTCCTGGAAACCGACGCATCGAGTTATGTATCCGCGGGAGTATTTTCACAGTACGACGATCAGGGAATCCTCCATCCAGTGGCATTCTTTTCAATGAAATATACACCAGCGGAAGAAAATTACGAAATCTATGATCAAGAGCTGGGAGCCATCGTTGAAAGTCTGGAACAATGGAGACTGGAATGCGAAGGGTCAGTACATTCTATCAAAATACTGACGGACCACAAGAATCTCGAATACTTCATGACGTCAAAGCTACTCAATAGAAGGCAAACAAGATGGTCTGAATTCCTGTCAAGATTCAAGTTCAAGATTGTGTACTGTCCAGGAAAACAGGGTCAGAAGCCCGATGCACTCACCAGAATGCCAGGAGACATTCCACCGAAGGGGGGGGCAGAAAAAACCCAACAAATCATGCTGAAGACGGAAAATCTTGACCAAAGAATACAGAAGGGATTGGTGGTAGCGTTTGCAGAAGTAGTCAGTCGAGAAGCAGATGAAGTTAGTTCAGAAGAGTTGTGGAATTGGATTCAAAGGGTGTGCAAGGACTGCCCATATGACAGCAGCGAAGGACTGTGTGACAACGCCACGGAAATCATCAGGGAAGAAACTTCGAAGAAACTTCAACTGATAAAGGATCATCACGATATACCGGCAGCAGGACACCCAGGAAGAGCAAAAACCTTCGAACTCCTCAAAAGAAGTCATCAATGGCTAGGTATGAGGAAGGATGTGGACAGGTACGTACGAAACTGCCACATATGTCAACGCAGCAAAGCCACCCACCAGAAAATCCACGGATGGCTCAAACCACTGGAAATACCGCAACAACCATGGAAGGATCTGAGTATGGATTTCGTGGTGGGACTACCGGAGAGTGAGGGGTACAACGCCATATGCGTAGTGGTTGATAGGTTGTCAAAAATGAAACATTTAGTACCATGTCGGGACGATACAGACGGCAAGAAGCTGGGCGAGATGTTTATACGAGAGGTGTTCAAGTTACATGGCTTACCAGACACCATAGTATCGGACAGAGGACCCCAATTTGCGTCAGAGTTCTGGAGACATGTTTGTGAAAGACTCGGTATCGAACGAAGGCTGTCGACCGTGTTTCATCCGCAGACAGATGGACAAACAGAACGAACGAATGCCATTATGGAACAGTATCTCAGGGCCTTCGTCAATTATCAACAGAACGACTGGACACAGTGGCTACCAATGGCAGAATTCGCATCAAACAATCATGCCTCGGAAACAACAGGATGTTCACTATTCCTCGGCAATTACAGATTTCACCCAAGAATGACCTTTGGTCAACATCCGATTCAGAATGGAAACGATATCAGGGAAGTAAACGCAAACATTATCTCCCAGAAAATGAACGATATCTTCCAACAGATAAAGGCTGAAATGACTTGAGCGCAAGATATTCAGGCGGAACAAGCGGACAAGCACCGACGAGTGGGAGTGCAGATGAAGGTTGGGGATCGAGTCTGGATGGACGCCTGGCATATTACAACACAACGACCCAGCAAGAAGCTTGACTGGAAACGCCTGGGACCCTACAAGATTACGGAAGCCATCAGTTCATGGGCCTATCGGTTACAGCTACCGAAGGATCTTCACATTCATCCAGTACAACCAATCTCCCGTTTGATCAAAGTATCGGAAGATCCCTTGCCAGGGCAAATCGAATCCGCACCACCTGCAGTTATTGTGGACGGAGAAGAAGAATACGAAGTGGAACGCATCGACGACTCGAGGATGTTCCGACGACAACTGCAGTATCTAGTCAAGTGGACAGGCTATGATGAACAAAGCTGGGAACCGGCAATCAATGTGGACGGACTCCAAGCAATCGATGTATTCCACAAAGAATAACCTGGCAAACCCGGATCAATAGCTTCGCAGGAACTCAGCTTGTGGAAGGGAGAGCTACTGTCACAGTTGTGTCGAGTGAGGATCGAGGGAGGAATATGGATCGATGATTGGGATACAGCAATACGAAGGAAATCAGGTTTTGTTGGAAAGAATCAGGTGTTGTTGGTTGGAATGAGGTTTTGTTGGAAAGAATCAGGTTTTGTTGGCTGGAATCAGGTTTTGTTGGTTGCGTTGTAAATATGGCGTGATGGTTATGGCATAGGCCGCGGACTGAAAGGGTTGCGTACATAGTTGGGTGGAGTTAGGATGTATTTCGGAACGAGTGAGCAAAGGTGACGACGGTCGCGTGAACTGTATATACAGATGCTGGATTCGCGGAGGATAGGTTTGTTCTTCACTCGTTCTCTAGTCTACAAAACAATCAATAAGCTTCGGCAACAACCTTTGTTCACTTCTGTGATTCCGGAATTCGAGTCTCTTGCCTGTTACGCAGTACCCGCGATCACTGCTCACCCCACAACACCTACGTTTTTGTTTGGTTTTTATAACCCCTAGAACTCCGAGCCTTGAACCCTTGACAGTATAGACCAATTAAGCGTTCAGGGTGGCAGTCTATTTTGCCAGCTTATTCACTTGATGGATTTATAACCTACTGCATTCTTCAAGGCTCTTTCACATCAGAACTCTTCCATGAGTTGATTCAGAAGGATATTTTGCCTTGAACAACACTATATTCTGGATTCTGTTCAGTTATTGTTTTACATAATACTTGAATCCACTATAACAATAAGCTGCATCAGGAAAAACAAAAAGTATATTGCCAAGCTCTCCGATGTTGTCGAGCTTAACAACACACTGTTTGAATTTGGGTTTTAAAAACTCAGGGTGAGCAACGTGCCTGATTGCATACTTTGTCAAGCATTCATAACAAATTCACCATGGTTTTATGAATGTGGTTCCATTGTTGCGATCTTCGCCAACTCTTCATGAAGCATTCACCAACTCATCATCACTGCCAAATATTTCCAATAACACAACCATCCATGTCTATTTGTCATTGAAGATTCAACTCATGCAAAAGCTGCGGTTACTCATCATGAAGCATTTATCAACCATCGCCAATGCTGTTATCTTCATGCAATTGGGGTTGTAATTCTGAAGTTCATGTTCAACACTTAATCTTTCCATTCTTGTTAGTCTCAACTGCGATAATAATATTGTCACACTTTACAAGCTTGGTGATACGAATGTGAATACCAAGCCTATAGCTTTTGAAATACTTGTACTCCTCGTTGTGACATATAGCATCTGCTCTATTGAAGCCTCAGTTTCTGACGATATGATAGTTCTCAAGATTGCCAAAATCCAAATACTTCAATTGAATTTAACTCCATTAAAATTCTCTGGGAATAGTAGCCACAATCACAAGCAAATTATGTGTCGATATGAGCAGGAACAGCAATAATAAGAGACCCAGCAGCGGCAGCGACAGCAAAATAACCAACAGATGACACGTCAACATGAGCAATAACAAGAGAAATTCAGTATCAGCAACAGCAGCATCAACATCAACAGCAGCAGGATCAACAACAAAAACAAGGAGATTATGTGTTGACACGAACAGGAATGACCATAAGAGCAATTCAGCACTGGCAATAGCAGCACCAGCAACAGCGGCCACAGCAACAGCAGTACTAACAGCAGCAGCAACAGCAAAAAAATAATCAGATTACGCGCCGATACGAGCAGGTATGGCAATCACAAGAGAAATTCTGCACCAGCACCAGCAACAGCAATATCAACAGCAACAGCAACAGCAACAGCAACAGCAATAGCAACAGCAATAGCAACAGCAACAGCAACAGCAACAGCAACAGCAACAGCAACAGCAACAGCAACAGCAACAGCAACAGCAACAGCAACAGCAACAGCAACAGCAATGGTAACAGCAACAGCAACAGCAACAGCAACAGCAACAGCAACAGCAACAGCAATGGTAACAGCAACTAAGAAACCTGGTCATCAGCTGGTGAATAATCAATATTGTCTTCCAGAAGTGTAGCCTGATTGTCCAGAGGGGTATTTGCATCGTTCACCACAGTCTCAGTGTCACGTGTATTGACGTCAGCGAAACTTGTATTCAGAGTTGACTCTGAATGCAGAAAGGAAATATGATCCGCCAGCACCATGAGCTTGTGTATGCGTGCAAATTCCTCATCAGCAGCAGCAAGGTTCTCAGGGGTCCAACTGATGAAATCCTCATCGTGATCGGCCCGGTCGTTTCAGCCAATGATTGGGATGTCGTCTCCGTGTCCGCACTCTTTCCACTTCATGCGAATTGCCACTTGTATATTGGACATTTTTCCACTTGCACTTCTGCTGATGCAGACAGGAAGTCATCTTCCAGACATTTGAAAGCAACTGCCAAATACATGTTAGACATGCTCATAAAATGGAAATGATACATACAAGCAGCTGGGGAAGTATGTGAGAAGTCTCGAGGAGGTATGTAGGTTCCAGTCTTATAGGCCGACAAAGCATGCCAGAGCGCCATCACAGCAAGGATAACAAAGGTTGGGTTGATCATTCTGATCATCTGTCTATCAGTATTTCCAAGTTGTCTGGTCCCACCAAAGTAGGTGCTGTAGATAAGTTCCGTTATTTCAGAAGTGGCAAATTGGAAGCGAAAGTTCTAATGAAATATCTGGCATCAGTAGAGCAAATTATGCGTCAAATCAACGGCAACATGTAGCGCAACCTGTACGGGGACAGGTGAACCTAACCTTCTCCGAAAGCCAGCCCACTTTCCTCAACACCTCTGTCTCCGGCTTATTATTCAGCTCATGAAGTGAATGAATACTGTGTTTTGCCCTGCGGGCCAATGTACCACTAACTGTAGTGATTTTGGCCAAGCACTGTTTGTCAGTAAAGAACCAATGCGTTTGAACGAAGCACTTACTTTTGCCAACCATTGTTGTGTAGGCTACATCCGAACATTCTTTGGGCTAATGCTCTTGAAGTCTTTGTGCCCCAAACATATAGCTGTGCTGTTTGTATTGCTGGCCCAGCAAATGGGTCCTTGAATAATGCGAAGTGGATGATTGTATTCTTCATCACGTCAACATCGGGAAAAAAACCAAGTGGCGCCTAGGATATACGTAGGCCTGGGGCGCATCGGGTGCTTAAATCGAAACCTTTTGAGCCTCGATGTACCCCGGAATTCCAGACGCAGCATTTGCCTCCGGACACAGCATTTGCCTCCAGATGCAGCTCCGGACGCAGCATTTGCCTACAAACACAGTATTTGCTTCCAAATGCAGTACACTGTACAGTCGCAGCGTTAATTCACGGTTGCAGCCTTGATTTACAGTCACAATCTTGATTTACAAATTTATCACTAACTATATACAAAAAATATTGGTAGATCTTTGGAGCAGCACTTGGAGGTGGACTTGCAGGTGCACTTGGACCTGAGCCGACCTGAACAGAAGCATTAGCATTTCGATCAGGTGGACTTGGAGGTTCACTTTGTGCACTTCGAACAGCACATTGAGTGGGGGTGGCGCGTTGGATGTAGGCTGGCCGGAGGCGGTCGAGCTGGGCTGGTTCTTGGCTGGCTGGATGCGATCGAGTCGAAATGGCTCTCGGCTGGCTGGACGCGATCGAGCAGGGCTGGCTCTCGGCTGGCTGTAGATGATCGAGCTGGGCTGGTTCTCGGCTGGCTGGACGCAATCGAGACGAAATGGCTCTTGGCTGGCTGGACACGATCGAATAGGGCTGGCTCTCGGCTGGCTGTAGATGATCGAGCTGGGCTGGTTCTTGGCTGGCTGGACGCAATCAAGTCGAAATGGCTCTCGGCTGGCTGGACGCGATCGAGTAGGGCTGGCTCCTGGCTGGCTGTAGATGATGGAGCTGGGCTGGTTCTCGGCTGGCTGGATGCGATCGAGTCGAAATGGCTCTCGGCTGGCTGGACACGATCAAGTAGGGCTTGCTCTCAGCTGGCTGTAGATGATTGAGCTGGGCTGGTTCTTGGCTGGCTGGACGCGATTGAGCCAAGCTGGCTCTCGGCTGGCTGGAGATGATCGAGCTCGGCTAGCTGGTTACATCGATTAAAATTGTCTGTACATCTATCAGCATTGCAAATAAAGAGAGTGACCGTGAGAGAGAGAGAGAGAAGTATCATAGAGTTGAACTTAGAACTTAGAACTTAGAGTGCAAATACGGTTGAAAGTAAGGGGGCTGAAAAGGAGTGGAAAAGAGCGTGCCTGACTGGTCGAGCTGATAGCCGGGTGACTTGAAACGGATACAATCGAGCCGAAATGGCTATTGGCTGGCTGGACGTGATCAAGTAGGGCTGGCTCTCGGCTGGCTGGAGATGATTGAGCTGGGCTGGCTGTCGGCTGGCTGGACGCGATCGAGCTGGTCTGGCTCTTGGCTGGGTGGATGCGATCGAGTAGGGCTGGCTCTCGGCTGGCTGGAGATGATTGAGCTGGGCTGGATAATCGAGGATTTCTGGCTCTCGGCTGGCTCTCGGCCGGCTAGACAAGCAGGGTCTTGGCTGGCTGGAGATGATCGAGCTCGGCTAGCTGGTTACATCGATCAAAATAGTCTGTACATCTATTGGCATTGTAAATAAAAAGAGTGACTGTGAGAGAGAGAGAGAGAAGTATCATAGAGTTGAACTCAGAACTTAGAACTTAGAGTGCAAATACAGTTGAAAGTAAGGGGGCGGAAAAGGAGTGGAAAAGGGAGTGCCTGACTGGTCGAGCCGATAGCCGGGTAACTTGAAACGGATACAATCGAGCCGAAAAGGTTATCAGCTGGCTGGACGCGATCGACTAGCGCTGGCTCTCAACTGGCTGGAGATGATCGAGCTGCGCTGGCTTTTAGCTGGCTGAACGCGATCGAGCTGGTCTGGCGCTCAGCTGGCTGGACATGATCGACTAGGGCTGGCTCTCGGCTGGCTGGAGATGATCGAGCTGGGCTGGATAATCGAGGATTTCTGGCTCTCGGCCGGCTGGACAAGCAGGATCTCGGCTGGCTGGAGATGATCGAGCTGGGCTGGCTTTCGGCTAGCAGGACGCAATCGAGCTGGTCTGGCTCTCAAGCCGAAATGGCTATCGGCTGGCCAGATGCGATCGAGTAGGGCTGGCTCTTGGCTGGCTGGGGATGATCGGGCTGGGTTGGCTTTCAGCTGGCATGAGATGATTGAGGATCTGGTCTGGCTGGCAGTGATGCCTCCCGAGCACCAGGCACCATGCAATTGGAACGGCCAGACAAAGAACACAGTATATTGAGCGTCACAGGGCACTTCGCAGAGTGATATGCGACCATATGACTATAGTGCGCCCAGAGTTGCTTTTACCATGCTTTAAATCGTATCGTCGCAGATTTATATATTACCCTGCCTACCGACGTTCCAGGCGCTCCAGGCACACAACCCACATCTAGGCGTGGCGAAAGCGCCTGGGTGCAGGGATTTTTTCCGGATGAAGAATCATGCCTGGGATGCTCAGGATGTCAGATCGGAAGATGAATTCAGAGCCTGCAAGAATCCCTGTAATTTGATCGAACATAGGTTCGTATGCCATGACTTCTGTGAGCGACTTAGCCACCTCGTGTGCAAGCTTACTATGCTCAGCAGGACAGCGCTTCCGAGTGAAGTATATCAGTATTATGTCAAGTTAATTACTCATTCGGACAGGGATTGAGTACTTTATACTTGCTAGTTATCTTTGTGAGAGCTCCCTCCTCCAATTCATCTGTAACTATTAGTACATTGATACAAGTTGGCACCTGCACGGGTGGAGTCAAACGCTCCTGTGAAGGTTGTTTCTCTAGAGATGATGTTGAAGGTGCCAAATATAGGACGATGTGCAGGCTAACTTCATCGCGGCGCAGCAATTATTCTTACTGATCATGGATCTCTACTCTCTGACATCTGGTTGATGGTTGAGGAAGAGGCGGAGGAGAAGGTAGAAGATTGACTTCAGTTGAATATTTGAGGAATTCGTACTTGTTGTCATCGTAATAGATTCTCCTGGAGTGACCATGGGGGTGAGGAAAGAATGGTTGTCCTGAGTATCTTTGTCTTTGTACAGGTTCCACTTGCTGTGACGAAGTGGTGAAGTTCTCAGCCATCATCAGAGAGCATGAATACAGGATGAGGAAAGTGCCAGGATACAGTGGTAGATTAGGGGTAAAGGCGAATACTGAAAGAACAAAGAACTTGCTTATTGTGCTGCAGAACACTCTTGTCCAAATGGGAGCTTTTGTAATCTTATTTCCTTCTAGACTTGCCAAGAATATATTCAAAATGATAATATTGCTTAGTACTAAATAGGTAGTTGGTGTGCCAGTTGATGTGGAGCTCCAGCAACCAGAATGTAGCACATGGTATTCATTGGTTGATTAAACGATATTGGTCCTCCAATGCCAAAACCACTTGGTCAGCCGCCGATCATTTTGTAGTTGAATTCCCCCATGAGGAATGGCTTAGCGTTTAGTATGTATGATGTCTTTGATAAGTCCAAGAATACATTAGTCACAGAGAAGAACTTCTATATTGAGATAGCAAAGATATTCTTTGGGTATATTTAATGCCATGCTATTGCACTTGTACGAAAACTATTCAACGTTCACACTTACCTAGCTCCCCAATCAGGTTGCTTACTTCCCACCAAGGCATGGACACTCAGGAAAGGGCGTGGGTAAAAATAGGTCAATATCAAAACCTCCAAATCATGCGAATCTCTATCAATTGCATAAAAAATAGCATGAGCATCAAAAGATTACAAGCACAGTGTAATTACAGAATTCCCGCGTTGAACTAAAAAAATCATTAATCCTGACAAGAAATTTCAACTGACACAACCGCAATAACAGGACAAAGAACAACAAAACTAAAAACATGACCAAAAACGCGACCAAAAACTCCATCTGATTCGTTATCACTACCACTGTCATTCAGACCAGTCTGAAGTAGTTCCCAACATATAATTGACTTTTTGAGACAAGGGACCTACTGTTTCTTTGGCAGAGAAATTGTTCCCGGCAATAGAGTATTTATAATGTAGGGATCATCATTGAGCCAGGTAACCTCCAACTCATCAACATCACTATTTGTCCAGTCAGCATAAAATTCCACAGCCCTTGCCTGAATACATTTCAGCTTCTGCTGCTGGCATATGATATGCTTTTCGACCATGATCTCCCTCTTTTTTTGGCTTGCCCGGCTCCATGGGAGAGATTGTGGCTTCTTCCTAAATGCACTATCCTCAACCTCTTCTTCATTATCCATGTTGTACACAGGGATATCAGGAGCCTCAGGATAAAGTGCTGATTGGTCAAAAAATGAACAAGTGCCTGGGATCGGTGAATCAGGCTGTGCAGGATCTGATGGGTTGTCCTGGTACACAACATATACGAACGAATCAGTTTAATGGCTTGCCTGAGCAAGCCACCCACTCAATACTTGGTTGTTATGAAGAATTACTACCATGTTCTTTCTTGCAGCCTTCAAAACTCTGTCATCCTTTACCGTCACTGCCCAGATGGACAGAATAGTTCATGTCGAATTGGTGAAGAACATTCTGGTACTGACACCATCCCTGTGGCTATTCGGTACTTTTGCTCAGTTGGCGAGTCAGATTCATCCCCATCATCAGCTGACTGCATGTTAGAAAGATTACACAGAGGGATGAGATTCTATACAAAGTTCAACAGCCAGTGTCTTTGAATTTTAATATAATTGAAAGAAGCCGGCCACTCAGGCCAATCGGAGAGCCTTCTGGGTGAAATAGTCATGGGCGGCAATGACTAGTACGACATCATTGGTTCGTACGCTTAGCTTATAATGTTGGAATTTTGCCATGTTCAGAGTCAATTCCTTGATTGTCTGAACGAGATATTCGAGGAAGTCCATCTATTTTTTGTCTTCTGTGCCTTTCTTACCATCTATTCCTTCTGCAAGGCCATAAGCTCTGATTTGAGACCTAACTATATTATCTCTCCATCCAGCACTAGCACTGGTTCCTCCAACTGCAAACGTCTCCGCTACCCAATCAGTATCCTTTATCCCCCTAGCCTGGGCATAATGTTTGTTGTTCTTGATAGCCATCTTTTGAACAAGGAACTTAGCTCTTCAAAAGAGCAACCAATGCACGGAGAATTCGTATGAAGTTGTTAAATATGCATGTGATTGTGGAGTCAGATGAGAGATTCCAGCACTCGGGCAGGGAAGTTATGGCGAAGGTCATCGATCGGAAGTATCCATAAGAAAGAGTATGAAGCGCAGGAAGAGAAGGCGTGAGAATATGGAGTCATTTTGGGGGAGAGATGGGAGATATATATGTCTGGCTGCCCCACACTGTCAAGAGTTCAGGGCACTGTATCAAGCATTCCGGGCTTCAAGGTTCTAAGGGTTATAAAACTGAAAGCCGGATGGATAAATAGTCCGAGGGTAGACTGTACCTATGAAGGTGAGGACTGTATACAAGAGACTCGATCCAGAATCACCAAGTGTGAAAGAAGTGAAAGCTGAAGCTAATTGATTGTTTTATAGACGAAAGAACGAGTGCAGACAGAAACTTATCCTCTGTCAGACGCCTGGTTCATATACCGTCATTCATTCGTTCCATAATACCTCTGAACTTCCACTATCTTTGTACATTGTGTTTTGCACAATTCGATCATGTCCCATTTAAAACCTGATGTCATTCTCATCGTTCTTTAGCCTCCGTTTGAAACCTGATTTCATTCTCGTCATGCTTTAGCCTCGGTTCGAAACCTGATTTCATTCTGGTCAGGCTTTCACCACTGTTCAAAACGCCATTTCATTCTCGTCCTGGTTTAGCCTTTGTTCGAAAACTGATTTCAATCTCACCATGCCTTAGTCTCTATTTGAAACCTGATTTCATTTTTATCGAGCATTATCTTTTATATTATTCACCGATCATCACTCCACTATCCATTATCATTCAGTACAACTGTGACAGTAGCTCCGCCTGTTTACTGCCGAGTACCTATGAGGTTCACCACCCGGCCTTGCCAGGTCATTCAGTGTGAAAATTGTAGATAGCCTTGAGTCCATCCATGTTGGTCATGGGCTCCCAGCTGTACTCGACGTAGCACCTCCATTTTACACAATACTGCAGCTGCCTCCGGAATAGCCTGGAATTGTCTATTTGCTCAACTTTGTAGTTCTCTTCTCCGTCTACTATGACTGGTGGAAGTGGTTCTTGCTGTTGAAACGTGAGAGGATCTTGAGTGGCTTTCTCCAAACGAGATATCAGTTGAACACCGTGAATGTGCAGCTGATTGAATAATTCGAATTGGTAGGTCCAGGGACAGATAACTTTGATGACTTCATATCGTTCAATGTGGTTCCAGTTGCGCTTCTTGTTTTGCCTGGCGGTCGCTATATTTCTCGTGTCTAGCCAGACTCTATTTTCTTCTACCAGCTAAACTCTGGTCCTTCGAAATATGTTTTCCTGTTTTGACTGTACGGCCTCTGCCATTTTCATCTCGGCTCTCAGTTCACTAAAGAGTTGCTCCATTTATTGAGCCATCTGCTGAGCGTTGACTTCGCGAATATCGTTGGGATCTTTGATTCGATGTTGGCCAAAGTTATTCGTGGATGGAAACTGTAATTACCAAAAAATGGTAAGCAGTTAGTTGTATCCGAGGTATGGTTGTTAGCTGCGAATTCTGCCAGTGGTAGCCATTTAAACCAGTCATCTTGTTAATAATTGACGAAGTTCCAGAGATACTGTTCTATTACTGTGTTGATTCATTCAGTTTGGCTATTGGTCCAGGAATAAAATGCAGTTGAAAGTCTTCACTCGATACCCAGTTTCTCGCAGACATGGTTCCAGAATTCTGATGCAAATTCCTGTTATTGATCCAACACTATTGTTTCAGGCAGTCCGTGCAATCTGAACACTTCTTTGACATACATTTCTCCTAGCTTCTTTCCAGGTACTTTGTTTGTACAGGGTACTATATGTTGCATTTTCGTTAGGCGGTCAACCACAACCCATCTTGAGTTGAATCCTTCACCTTCTGGTGGTCCGACTACGAAGTCCATGTTCAGTTCCTTCCATGATTGCTCCAGTATTTCTAACGGTTGTATGAAGCCATGATTTCTTCCGTGGGTTGCCTTGCTCCTCTGGCAGGTGTGGCAGTTTCGTACATTGCAATCCACGTCCATTCTCATTTGGTTCCAGAAATAGCTTCAGCTTAACAGGTTGTAGGTGTATGCTTGTCCTCGATGCCCCGCGACCGGAGAATGATGGAATTCCTGGATCCATTTGAGTTTGTCTTTGTCCATTGGTTGAATTTGTATTTCGGAAATTTCTAATAGTTGTTTATTGTGTCTACATAGTTCTTTGCAGCTGTCGTACGTACATCGTTGACACACCCTTTTTACCCAGTTCCATAATTCTTTGGCTCTTGTTGAATCGTTGTCCAGATTGACTGTTTCTGCAAACACCACTGCCAAGGTTTTGTATAGCTCCTTGTTGAGATTTTCTGTTTTTAGTACAATTGGCTGGGTTTTTTCTGCCCCCCCCTTTGGAGGAATGTCTCCTGGCATTCATGTAAGTGTATTGGGCTTCTGTCCTTGTTTGCCTGAGTAATAAACGATTTGGAACTTGAAGCGGAAGAGAAATACACACCACCTTGTTTGGCTTCAGTTTCACAGTTTCGATGTCATGACGTACTCCAGGTTGTTGTGATCTGTAACAATCTCAATCGGATGTACTGAACATTCGCACTCAGGCCTCCACTGTTCCAAACTTGTAACACTCGTGCCTCATTCTTGATCGTAAATTTCGTAATTTTCTTTGGCAGGCGAATGTTTTGTGGAAAAGAAGGCCACTAGATGTAGCACAGCTCAGTTGTCATACTGAGAGAGAACTCCTGCAGATAAGTAACTTGAGGCATCGGTTTCGAGGACTATCTCCTTCTCATATCGAAATAGACTAGTACTGGTACTGTCGTAAAAGCTAACTTGAGTTTGGCGAATGCTCTTTTCTGATCAGGTCCCCAGTTAAAGAGTATTTGCTTTTTCGTGAGTTTTGTTAGTGGTTGTACTACCCTACTGTAATTCTGTATAAATCTTCAGTAGAAGTTGGTGAAGCCCAAAAAGGCATCAACTTTTTAAGTTTTCCCAGTGCTTCCCAATTTTCAACTGCATGGACTTTCACCGTATCCATTTTGATTCTATTTACTCCAACAATTAACTCTAGGTACTTGACTTTTTCCTTATGGAACTCGCATTTTTCGGCTTTTAGGTAGAGATTTGCTTCCTTGAGCGCTGTCATGACTGTTCTGACGTGTTCCTTGAGTTCCTTCTGGTTATCGCTGTAGATAAGGATGTTGTCCAAAAAAGCTGTGCAGAAGATGTCCTGGAAAGGTCGTAGTGTGTTGTTGATGAATTCTTGGAAGAATGCTGGGGCATTGGTAAGTCCGAAGGGCATAACCAGTGATTCGAAAAGTCCGTGGCGGGTTGTGAAAGTTGATTTCGATTTGTCCCCTTCTGCGATTCTAATCATATTATGGGCATCGCGGTCCTCTTGCTTGGTAAAATAGCGAGCCTTTGACAGTTTTAGCATGGTTTCTTGAATCAATGGTAGGGGGTACAGGTTTTTTATTGTTCATTCTTTTAGGCCTCAGTAATCAACCCAGAGTCTTAAGCCTTTTTCCGGTTTTGGAGCGAAAAGTACTAGGGCTCCGCAAGGTGATGAAGACAACTAAATCAATCCCCTGGACAAGTTTTTCTCTATCCATTCCTTTAAAACTTGTAGCTCATCTTGAAATAAGCTGTAAATAGGCCTAAACGGCAGTGTAAAGCTCTTCTGTGATTTAATCTGGTGATCGTAGAGTCGGTGCTGTAGTAGCGTTTCAGCAATTACCTTGGCGAACAGGGGTAGGAACTGGTGGTATTCCTTGGTGATGACATCTTCGAGGGGCTTTTCTTGTAGATCCTTTACTCCCAAGGCCTTGTAGATTTCGTACTGTGTGATGGCGTAAACCTTGAGTTTCTCCCTTCTGACTCTTCTTACGAAAGGTGATGCTGCTACTGCGCAGATGTCCAATTTTGGTCATTCCAGATCTGCTGCGGTTGTTTCCATATGATTGCCCCATACCCATTCGCTCGAATGATGTTGGCAATGCTGTTGACAGTAGCTGCTTTTGAAGCTGTTCCTTCACGTATGGAATTTAACCTTTACGCTATGAGGTTGTAACCATGGCAATCCTAGTACGATTATATGATGCCCTAACTTTGTTACAAACGCTGGTAGTTGCTCCTAATGTGATCGTATTTCTATATTTAACTTGGCCATGGTGCTTATGGTTCCTGATTTGATGGGCCTGCCATCGATAACCTCCAACTCTCTTGATTCTCGTAATTCCACTTCTTTTGATCGATTATGGTGAACAAAATCATCGTCCACATATGCTATTCCCATGGCTCTTCAGTCAATTACAGCGTGCATATCGATCAACCTGTCTCTGATTTTCAGTGAACATTTTACAACAAAATGCTTGCTTTCCATTGAAGACTCCGTATTTTCTGCGTTACTGATCGAGAACTGTGAAATTCCAAAATGAGACTTAACTACTATAGGTACAGGAGATTTGTACCCAGTGCAATGGCCATCCAAATTCCACTGGCTTGGACTTTTCCTGACTCGACTCCCTTTCCTTTCCTTGTGCCCAAATTTGCGTCCATTTCATTTCCTGCTTTCTTGACATGTGTTACTTCCACCTGTTCTGATGCTGCTCTCAATTTTCTCAGGGATGATGCCACGAAGTGCCTTGAATTCCCACAGTATATACATAGTCCTCCTTCCCGTCATCTTTTTCTTTCTTCCTCGGTAATCTTCCTGCCCTTGACTGCTGATAGGTCCATTGGGGTGGGGCCATGATATCCTGCCATGGTTTCTGCCGGTGTTGTTTCTGGGATTAGTCGGGCGGATGTGCTATTGTTTGTGGTTTCGGACTTCTCGTATCCCACTGTTCTTCTTCCTGATCTTGTTTCAGCAAATCGAGTGTGGATGTGTGAATGTCTCTTTGAGCAGAGTTTGACGAATTCTGTAAAAACTTCCAGAAGATCGCAATGTTGTAGTGAATGTTCTAATTCTTCAGATGAACCTTGTCTTAGCACATTCATTTGGAATGCATTGTTCCAGTCAACATGCAGCACCCATCGTTAAAATTCTGCGTAATACTGAGAACATTCTTGGCCTTTTTGTCGCAGCTTAAGGAGTTGTCAATTGGTGGTGGCTCATATGTCTTGATCCCCGAAGGCTAGCTGTAATAGGTCGAACAGTTTTCACAACGATGGGAGGTCAAGGTTACCCATAATTCTACTGAGGTATGGCTGGATTGGGTATAATGCCACACCCTCTAGCCAATTTGCTGCATATCGCATTTTGGACTGCTTATCAAAGAATTGGGTTGATTCATCTGTACTTTTCATTGCTAACTGTGCCATTCATCCTCGGAGTGCTCTTCTATCTGTTTCCGAGAATCAGTGAATTTCGCTGCCTTTATGTCCTCCATTTCTGCTACTATTACCACCATGCCCTGTGAGTGCAAGCACTCTGTTGCCCTGGTCCCGATATTCGTGCCTTTCTTCTCCACAGATCTTTAACTGTTGCTCTGTTTCTTCTAATTCCCGTCCGAGATCTTCCATCCCCTCTGGTGCTTTCTTTTCCAATTGTTGTCCCAAGTTCTGGATTTCTTCTTCCACATCTCTGTGATTTCATTCTGGGGCTCCTTCCTCCATGGTTTTTGACTTCTGTTTGCGTAAAAAGCAGCTACTGTTGCAGGTTGTTCCGTTCCTTGATGACCTTTTTTCCTTCTACCAACCATTCCGATATTTGTTCTTCCGCATCCTTTACAAATTGCCGTTCCTTTAACAACTTGTTCAACCTGCAGGTTGTTGGTCACTGAGCAAGGGCTGTCAGTCCTGTATTGATTGCTTGGATATGTTTCCAGAGATGTTTTTCGTCCATTGCCTCCGTTTTCACATGTGTTACATTCTCCGGTCAATGTCACATTCCCGGTTGTTCTTGAAGATTCTCCTGACATCTTTTCAATTTTTGAATGGTGATTGGTATAGATATTGGTTTATTTTCCAGCTGAAAATGTGTGTTACTTCAAGACACTTGTCACAGATGTGCCTCCAGGTATCGCTTTTCCAGTATATCCAGCAGTTGTTGCCACACAGAATTTTATACCAAATACACTCATTGGGGTTCCAGCACATTGATGCCTGGCTAGATACCAAGACCCAAGGTTTTTGAGACTGAGGGTCAACAGTGAGCAAAGGATACAATCGCGTTCCTCGATGCAATCGAAAAAAATATCCAATTCTTCTATGCCCCAGTTGCAGATAGATATTACGGCCGAATCCTGCATTGTTCCATGGTTGCAGTGAATGATTGGATTTGGATAATTGTGATGTAAATGTCCGTCTTCTTCTGATAAATAATAGAAACAAATACAGTCGCAGGTCCTTTCGTGATCGCTGATGTATTTGGAAGTGGTACCGGTTGCCAATAATGTCTGGATGCGTTGGTCTTCGAAACGTCCACAAACAAGATACACAAATGTGTCCCCAGTAGGATTGGATGACCAATCTATTTTCGAAATTGCTTCTTGATTTAAAAACTTTGCAGGACATGTTGCCAGTTTGGTGACAATAATAGCAACCTAGACGCTGCGGATGACAGCACATAAAAATAAAACTGGTAGAATTAATTCTTAAGCTCGTTCTTCTGTCAAGGATTCAGTGCTTGGTATCGAGGATTCTGGACTTTGAGGTTCTAAGGGTTATAAAACTGAAAGCCGGATGGCTAAAAAGTCCGAAAGTAGACTCGAGCTTCAAAGGCGAGGTGTTAGGGGTTTTCTCCTATCATGCATACGAGGTATGTGAAGTTAAGTCTCCCAGGCTCACCAACGACGTCATGCGTCGAAGGATGAGAATACACCCTTGGGATGTCTACTCATGAGTAAGCGGAAGGCTCAACAAAACCATGTGAAATTTTGATAAATATTCCAAGCTTCAATACCATGTCTTACCAAAGTGGACTGGCTAAACCACGGAGAGACAGTATGCATGTTCGATCTGACAGTGATCAAAGAATAACACCTTTGGCACTGACCAAGGCATAGGACACACAAAACCATACTGCTGAAGTAATGAAATTGCCTTGCAGGAATCTTCGGATTAGCTGTGCATTACGAATCAGCCCAATGCTACCTCATATTGGACTAATACTGGGAATAAACTATCCTCGGAAACTCGTATAGGTTCCCCGAAATAGTTGGACGAACGATATTATCTTTGTATGCGGGACTTTGCTATCTCTTGAGAGAAGTAATCAACGGAGATATGCTAACTGCGCCCCGGTAGTTATTCATACCTCAAAGATATGTATTCGGACCTGGACCATTGATCCCCAGCTCTGCCGCGTTTGCAAACGCGATAACTGAGAGAGCGCACCACCCTACGGGGAACACGTGTAAGACGCGATGACGCTAGGTACGTGGCAAAGTATTGGTTGGTAGCTCATTGAAACTTTGATCACTATTCCACTCATGCAGAAGAAAGATAACTAATATGAAATAATGGTCCCATATGCGTGTCAGCAATGTCATACTATGCAGGATAACCTTTGGAATACCTGGTAGGGGATTACGCCTCTACACATTGGCAAACGGAATTCTCCGCAGTTATCTACCGAGATCGGCTCTATTGAAATGATCGCAGATTTTGCAAACACCCACTTCGGTGGACCGAGTGTTATCGAGATGGTACTATACACACACATGATAGTGATAGAGAAGTACCGTATGCCTCACTGATATATCTCTGGCGGGAAATGCTCACCTATAAAAGACCACTTTAAACTCCTGTTTAAACACAACGATCAAGCTCTATCAGCAATCCACAGTCAGAACAACAACAGCGGAAAACCACCTGAAATATTATTAAGTTTTTTACCTTAAGAATATTATAATATCTATGTCCCAATACTCTCATGAAGATATTATTATCTACAACGCTACCTACTTGCATCAGTATTGCGTGACCGACGCCCACCTCAACTTCCTGTACGAGTTTTTGCGATACAACAACCTCGTGGATGATTACTTCCACTTGTGCGAAACCGGTGAGTACCCCTCGGAACGCAAATACAACGAGTCTTCTGAAGATTACCTTCAAGACTCCTACAATTTCTATGTAAACGGCTGCACTCGGCGTATGTCAGTATACGTACACACTCCCCAACGACTCAGACAATCCACCATCAAGTTCCACTTCTTCAGCTTCGTCTTAGTCATCAAAGTTAGACTATATCGACACCATGTGCATTGCTATCGGTCTACCTCTACACACGCAGGAGTACCCCTGTGACACGAGGACTGTATACAAGAGACTCGATCCAGAATCACTGAGTATGAAAGAAATGCAAGCCCAAGATAATGGCTGGTTTTATAAACGAGAGAACGAGTGAAGAAAGAAATTTTATCTCTGCCAAACGCCTGGTTTATATACAGTGATTCACTTGTTCCATAATACCTCCAAACTTCCACTGTCTTTGTATATTGCTTTTTGCACAAATCTGACATTTCCCATTCGCAACCTGATTTCATTCTCATCGTGCATTGGCCTCCATTGATAACCTGATTTCTTTCTTGTTGTACTGTAACCTCCTTTCAAAACCTGATTTCATTCTCATCATGCTTTAGGCTCCATTCAAAACCTGATTTCATTCTCGCTGTGCCCTAGCCTCCTTTCAAAATCTGATTTCTTTCTCGCCGTGCCCTAGCCTCCGTTCAAAACCTAATTTCATTCTTGTCATACTTTATCCTTTATATTATTCACCGACCATCACTCCACCACCCATCGTCACTCAGCACATCTGTGACACCCACCCACCAGGCTTCTTCTTGAATGGCTCCAGTATTACGATGTCTTACTTCTCGTTGACCGGCTTCGAGAATTATGGTTGTTCGTATGAGAGTGTGGCAAAGTGTGAGTTACAAATCATGATGCTCAAGATGCGTGTATGATCAGGTTTGCAGTTCATGGGTTACTCGCCCTTGTATTCTTGTACAATAACATGGTTCGGCCTGATGATAGTAGATGCTTCTCTTTACTTGACTATATGGTGAATAAGTTACCATTGTGCTTTCTTTTGAAGTAAGCATCAGAAGAGATACATATAAGGTACAAATTTATTCGCCGAGACGAACAGAATCTTGCTCCCTTACACTCTTTCAACGCAGTGAATCCGCAGAAGTGTTGTTGTCGTCTGGATATTGTCATTAGTAAGAAGCATGTAGGTTCGTGAAGTTTTCTGCAATCGGACACCTGAGCAAAAGAAAGCAATCAAACCTGATATTGAATATCATGTGATGCAATCAATTGGTTTTACGTACAATGCTGTTGTTTGACCGAGTCAATTCTTTGACAAGAAACCGAATTCTTTTATTCAGTCTCTGAAGCCTTGTTGATATCATTAATTCCCAAATATCATCCATGTTCGGTGGCTGAATGTACATCCATCCGATGATCTTTTTAATATAACTATAGAATGTTCATTGAGTAAGAGTCAGAACAATTGCGTGAAACACGCTTCCAGACAAAGGCTATATCTTTGAAGATACATTTAATCATATACCAAAACAAGTTCAGCCTGAGATCGACTGTGACGAATGGTGAGGAGCCTAATGCTCCCGATGCAGAGTCCTCCTCAAACGTCGAAGAAAATGATCAACCGTGGACTGAAGTGGCGCAGCCATCAGCTTCCCATTCACCAGGACTGCAATCTGAGGGGCTAAATGCTAGGCAACTCGGAAAGCCATTTGAGGGTTCGTTTCATCTACTAGACCAGGAATCTATACGTTGGAGCCCTCTCTCATATAAGAGGGAGTATTGATTTGCCAAATGGGTAGTGAAGAACCGAATCACCAAGACCGCAATTAATAGACTTTTGAAACTTGATATCAATCAACCTTTTACATCATTTCACCTACTCTCAAAAAGAATTGATGACATAACCTATGACCTTGGAATGCACACAAGGAAAACCAGCAAGGTGCATTTCACATATTCAAACTCAGGAGGCCTTTCTTTGTTCACGTGATTCTGTTATCATGACCCAATAACTGGCATTGAATTTCTCTTCCGACCACCGGCTTATAAAGACCATATAACATATGCACCAAAGAAGGAGATTGACGAGGTGGGTCAACAAATCAACTCTGAAGTCCATCTCGGAGACTGGTGGTGGAATCGATAGATGTGTACTATATTCTGCTCTTTCAGACATGTAGTTTTTGCATCCAAGCTGACTAAGAATTAGAAGAATTCAAAACTTGTCAGCAGCACTATTATTCCAATTTTCGGTAGCTCTGATCAGATTCACCTCACAAATCATTCTGGCGATCAGAAGGAATTGCCTGCATACCTGAGCTTGGATAACATTCAGTCATCTTAATAATGCAAGCCAACAGAAAAGTATTGTATCATGATAACATTTCTTCTGATTCCACCAAAGTATCTTTGAGCTAATATTTACACGTCGGAACAAAGCATCTAAGTATGGCGGGCATATGTTATGCTCGAATGGATATACACGATTGTGCTTTCCTGTCATATGTACATGGATGGCATTCAGCAAACTGAAGAAGTCTTCTGGGCACTCAAGACACTCGATCGGGTAAGTCTCTTAGTACCAGAGGTGCTTCACACCATCAACCGCAGCATCTTGCAGCATCTGATGGATTGGGACATTCCATTTCTTGATCATTACAATCGAATGGACCAATTTTACCAGATTTGGCATCACATGTCATCATACCTGGGATTTACACCAATCACACAGCCATATACTGCAGTTACACAATGACAAGGCAAGGAGATGAGGATGCTCGGTCGAACACTTCTGCGACTCTTTGTATCAAGTTAATTCAATCCAATCTCAAAACAATGGCAACCATTTAGAGATGCCATACTCGGCATTAAAAGCTTAATTCATTTTCATCTCATGACAAAGTACCACAATTACACTGACGCAACCATCAGATATATGGAACATTATCTTGCCAATTTTCACCGCTCAAAGGAGGTATTTGCTCGGTTCAGCAAAACAAAGTCTAAGCAAAAGGTTGCAGAGGCGTTGAGAAAACAACTATTGGAATATTTGAGATCGGGAAGAGAATTGGAACCAGGCTGGAGATCACTGTCGAATGCAGCGAAGACATATTGTACTGAGCAAGATAGGCAAACAATGCAGTTCCAAGTTCAAGCAAATCTCAGTGAGGAATCTGATTTCAACTTCATTAAAATGCATTTCCTAACTCACTTCTCTCATCATATTTGCCAACTTGGCCACTATTCAAATGTTAGCTCCGAACTTCTGGAGCTTGCCATGATGGCAATACAGGCTGCATACCGTATATCAAATCGAAACGAGGCATCCTGTTAGGGGTTTTCCCGTATCATGCATATGAGCTACATTAGACTTAGTCACCCAGGCTCACCAACGACACCTTGTGTCAATGGTTAGGGAAACACCCCTGATGATGTCGACTAATAAGTAAGCGGAAGGCTCAAATGTAGCCGGGTGAAATTCCCATAATATTCCAAGCTTTAATACTGTGTCTTAGCAAAGTGGACTAGCCAACCAACAAGAAGACAATACGCACATTCGATCAGACAGTAACAGAGGGGTAATCTTTTGGTGCTGGCCAAGGCATGGAATTCACCAAACCATACTGCCGAAGCAACGTAATTGCCTCCAAGGGACCCTCAGGTCAGCTGTGCATTACGAATCACACCAGTATTACTCCATATCACACTGATACAGGGATAGAACTATATTTAGATCGGTACACAGCTCCCCAAGATAGTTGGATGAACGATGTTATCTTAATATGCAGGACTTTGCTATTTGTTGAATGAAATAGTCAAAGGAGATAAGCTAACTGCGCCCGGGTAGTTGGGTCTACCTAAACGATATGTATTCAGGTCTAGACTGTCAAACCTGAGCTCTGTTGCGTTAGCTATGCAATAACTGAAAGGGTGCAACTGTCAAGAGTTTAGGGTTCGGTATCGAGGGTTCAGGGCTCGAGGTTCTAGGGGTTATGAAAACTGGAAGCTGGGTAGTTGAGGAATCTAGGAGTAGCCTGTAGCTACGAAACGAAAACTGTATGCAAAAGACTTGATACATAATCACCGAGTGTGAAAGAAGTGAAAGCCGAAGCTAGTTGATTGTTTTATAGATGAGAGAACAAGTGAAGAAAGAGACTTATTCTCCGCCAAACGCCTGGTTTACATACAGTAATTCACACGTTCCATAATACCTCTGAACTACTGCTATCTTTGTACATCACTTTTGCACGATTCCGTCGTTTCCCATTCGAAACCTGATTTCATTCTTGCCGTGCTTTAGCCTTCGTTCGAAACCTGATTTCATTTTCATCGTGCGTTCGTCTCCGTTTGAAACCTGTTTTCATTTTCGTCGTGTTTTAGTGTCCGTTTGAAACCAGATTTCATTCTCGTCATGCTTATTCTTTTCTATCAATCACCGACCATCACTTCACCATCGATCGTCACTGAACACAACAGTGACAGTAGCTCCCCCTCTCCAACGCCGAGTATCTACGAGGTTCACAACCCAGCCTTATCAGGTTGTTCGGCAGGGAACTCGTCAATAGCCTTAAGCCCATCGACGTTGATCGCGGGTTCCCAACTGCGTTCGTCGTAGCCCCTCCATTTCACCAAATACTGTAACTGCCTTCGGCATACCCTGGAATCATCTATCTGTTTGACCTCATACTCCTCTTTTCCGTTTACTATTACTGGTGGTGGTGGTTCTTGCATTTGATACAGGAGAGGGTCTTGAGCAGGTTTCTCCAACTGAGATATCGGTTGGACATCGTGGATGTGTAGCTGATTGGGTAGTTTGATTCGATAGGCCCCGGGACTGATGACTTCGGTAATTGCGTAAGGTTCTATGCGTTTCAAATCGAGTGGCTTGCTTGGTCCGGTTGTTAATATATTGCGTGCGTCCAGCCAAACTTTATCACTGGCTTCCAGCGATGTGCTGACCCTTCGGGACTTGTTGGTATGTTCAGACTGTACGGCTTGGGCTCTTTTCATCTCGGCTCTGAGTTCACTTAAAAGTTGTTCCATTCGTTGGGCCATCAGCTGGGCGTTGACTTCGCAAATATCGTTAGGATCTTTGATTGGATGTTGGCCGAAAGTCATTCGTGGATGAAAGCCATAGTTGCCAAAGAACGCGGAGCAATTAGTCATCTTCAAGGTATGATTGTTAGCTGCGAATTCTGCCAATGGTTACCACCAAAACCAATCGTTCTGCTGATAATGAACAAAGTTTCAGAGATACTGTTCCATTACTGCATTGACTGTTTCAGTTCGGCCGTCAGTCTGGGAATGAAAAGCAGTTGAAAATCTTCGTTCGATTCCCAATCATTCGCAGATATGTTTCCACAATTCCGAAGCGAATTGCGGTCCTTGATCAGACACTAGTGTTTTTGGCAGTCCGTGCAGTCTGATCATTTCTCTGACGTACATTTCTCCCAGCTTCTTTCCATCTACTTGAGCCGTACAGGGTACTAAATGTCGTATCTTCGTTAGGCGATCAACCACATCTTATACTGTGTTGAACCCTTCGCTTTCTGGCGGTCCAACTACGAAGTTCATACTCAAGTCCTTCCATGGTTGCTCTGGTATTTCCAATGGTCATAACAAGCCTTGAGTTTTTCTGTGGGTTGCCTTGCTCCATTGGCAGGTGTAGCAGTTGTGTACATGGCGATCTACCTCCTTCCTCATCTGATTCCCGGAGTGATTTCGGTTTAGCAAGTCATAAGTTTTTGCTTGTCCTGGGTGTCCCGCGACCGGGGAGTCATGGCATTCTTGGATCCACTTGAGCTCATCCTCGTCCGTCGGTTGGATTGGTATTTCAGAAATTTTCAGCGACAGATTCTTACGCGTATATAGCCCTTTGCTTCTGTCGTACGGGCTGTGGTGACATACATTTTATATCCAGTTCCATAACTCTTCGGAGTTTACGGAGTTGCAATCCATGTTGACTGTTTCTGCAAATGCCACGATTGACCCGTTGTGTACCCTTTCGTCGAGGTTTTCCGTTTTTAGCACGATTTGCTGGGTTCTTTCTGCCCCCCCCTTCGGAGGAATGTCTCCTGGCATTCTTGTAAGTGCATTGGATTTTTGACCTTTCTTTCCTGGCCGATAAACTATCTTCAATTTAAACCTCGACAGAAATTCGGACCATCTGGTCTGCCTTTGATTTAACCGTTTCGATGTCATAAAGTATTCCAGGTTTTTGTGATCGGTAAAAATCTTCATCACATGTGCTGAACCTTCGCATTTGGGTCTCCATTGTTCCAGGCTTTTGACTATTGCGCCAGATTCTTGGTCGTAGATTTCGTAATTTTCTTTGGCAGGTGAATGCATCCTGGAGAAGATGGCCACTGTGTATAGCACTCCTAGATTTTCATACTGAGAGAGGACTCCCGCAGATACGTAACTTGAGGCTTTGGATTCACGGACTATCTTCTTTTCGTAATCGAAATGGGCTAGCACTGGTGCCGTCGTAAAGGCCCTTTCGAGTTCTGTGTACCCCCTTTTTCGATCTGGTCCCCAGCAGAAGGGTACTAGCTTTTTCGTGAGTTTTGTTAATGGTTGCACTACCTTGCTATAATTCCATATGAACCGTCGATAAAAATTGGCAAAGCCTAAGAAGGCTTGGACTTCCTTGAGTTGCCCTGCTGCTTCCCAGTTTTCGACTGCTTGGACATTCACTGGGTCCATTCTGATTCCGTTTACTCTGACAATTAATCCTAGATTTTTGTCTTCTTCCTTATGAAACTCGTACTTCTCTGCTTTGAGATAGAGGCTGGCATTGTTGAGTGTGGTCATGATTGCCCTGACGTGTTTCTTATATTCCTTTGGATTATCGCTTTAAATGAGGATGTCATCCAAAACTGCTGTGCAGAATATGTCCAAAAACGGGTGTAGCGTATCATTGATAAATTCTTGAAACGATGCTGGTGCATTGGTAAGTCCAAAAGGTATAACTAAGGATTCGAAAAGTCCATATCGAGTTCTGAAAGCCGTTTTCCATTCGTCTCCTTCCGTGATTCTAATTATATTATATACATCACGGACATCGAACTTGGTGTAATCGCAGGCCTTCGAGAGTCTTGGCAAGGTTTCTTGAATTGTTGGCAGGGGGTAACAGTTTTGTATCATTCCTTCATTTAGGCCTCGCTAATCGATGCAGAGCCTTAGGCCCCCCCCCGGCTTTGGAGCGAAGACAACTGGAGCTCCGCAAGATGATGACGATGTCCGGATGAATCCCTTGGACAAGTTTCTCTCTATCCATTCTTTAAAAACTTGGAGTTCTTCAGGAGATAAGCTTTAAATGGGTCCGAACGGTGGGGTAAAGCCATCCTGTAATGTAATCTTGTGATCATAGGGTCAATGTGGTGGAAGTGTTTCTGCGATTACTTTACTGAACAAGGGTAGGAACTCATGGTACTCCTTAGGGATATCTTCTTCGAGAGGCTTTTCTCATGGATCTTTTACTCCTAGGGCTTTGTTGATCTCATAGTGCGTGACGGCGTAAACCCTCAGTTTCTCCTTTCCTATTCTCCTCACGAAAAGTGATGCTGCTACCACGCGGATGTCCAATTTCGGCTTTTCCCGATCTGTGGCTGAGGTTTCCATGTGGTTGCCCCCTACCCATACGCTCAAATGATAATGGCAGTGCTGTTGGCAGTAACTGCTTTCGAAGCCAATCCTGCGGTTCTGGAATTTGACCGTCACATCGTGGAGTTGTAACCATGGCAATCCCAGCACGATCGGGTAATGCCCTAACTTTGTTACAAATGCTGGTAATTGCTCCTGGTGTGATCGTATTCCTATGTTTAACATGGCCATGGTCGTAATGGTTCCTGATTTGATGGGTCTTCCATCAATAACATCTAGCTCACTTGATTCTCGTAGTTCCTTCTCTTCTAACTGGTAATGGCGAACAAAATCTTTATCCACAAATGCTATTCCCGTGGCTCCGCAGTCGATTACGGGGTGTGTGTTGATTAACCTGTCTCCGATTTTCAGCGAATATTGTACAACAAGATGTTTACTTTCCATTAAAGACTCCTTAATTTCTGCACTACTAATCGAAAACTGCGAAATTCCAAAACAATATTTAACAACTGTAAACAAAGGAGATTTGTGCCCAGCGCAATAGCCATCCTTATTGTACCAGCCTAGACAGTTCCCGACTTGACATCCTTTCATTCTCCTGTTCCCGAATTTGCGTCCATTTCGTTTCCTGCTTTCTTATAAGGTGTTACTTCCACCTGTCCTGATGCTACTTTGAATTGTCTTGGGCACGATGCCGCGAAGTGCCTGCTATCCCTGCCGTACATACAAAGTCCTCCTTCCCTTCGCCGCTTGCGTTCTTCTGGAGTGATTTTCCTCCCCTCACTGCTGAAAGGTCCATTTGAGCAGGGCCATGGTAACCTTCCACAGTGTCTGCTGGTGCTATTTCTGGGGCAGGTGTGGTGTTGCTCATAGTTTCATGTTTCTTTTACCCTGCTGTCCATCGTCCGGACTTTCTCTCCGCAGCTCGGGCACAGATTTGGGAGTCACTTTTGGAGCACATTTTGACAAATTCTGTGAGGTCCGACAAGATGTTGCAGTGCTGTAGTGTGTCCTTCAGCTCCTCAGATAGGCCATGACGTAACACTTCTAACTGGGTTGTTTCGTTCCGATCGACGTCAGGTACCCATCGTTGGAATTCTGCGTAATATTGGGCAAATTCTCAATCCCTTTGCTTATGTTTGAGCAATTCCCAATTCGCTGTGGCCCATATGTCCTGGTCTCCGAAAGCCAATTGCAATAGGTCCAGCAATGTTTCCAATGACTCTAACTTCAGATCTCCAGTTTTGCTGTTGATGTATGGTTGAATTTGATTCAGGGCCACGTCTTCTAGTCGATTTTCCGTGTACCTCATTTTGGATTGTTCGCTGAAGAATCGTCCCAGTTCATCCGCAATGTTCATGGCGAATTGTACCATCCATCCTCGAAGTGCCCTGCGGTCTGCTTCCGAAAATCGGAGAACTGTGCTGCCTTCATATCCCCTACCACCGTTGCCGCCATCCGATGTTCCTGCCAGTGCTACTACTCGCTTGACCTGATCCCAATATTCATTTCTTTCTTCTCCCCAGATCCTCAACTGTTCCTCTATTTCATCTAGTCCCTGTCTGAGGTTTTTTGTCCCTTCTGGTGCTCTGTTTTCCAATCGTTGGTCTAGATGTGTGATCTTGGTTTGTAGGTCTCCATGTGTGCAGACTGGCACTCTGTCCTCTGTGGTTCTTAACTTCTGTTGTGTAAGAAGCAGCTCCTGTTTCAGGCTGTTCCATTCCTCAATGACCTTGTTTTCTTCTGCCAACCATTCCGATATTTGTGCCTCCGCATTCTTTACAGATTGCTGTTCCTTTTGCAATTCGTTTAACCTGCTGGTTGTCAGTAACTGAGCAAGGACTGTTAGTCCTGTATTGATGTCCTGAATGTGACTCCTGAGCTGTTCTTCATTCATGATCTCCATATTTGCCAGTGTTACGTGTTCCAGTTCCAATTGTATTGCCCCTGTCAGCGTCACATCGCGGGTTGCGGTTGAAGATTCTTCTGTCATCTTTGCAATTTTCGAACAGTGATTGGTATAGATATTTTTGATTCTCCAGCTGAAGGTTTGTGCTACTTCAAGGCACTCGTCACAGATGTACCTCCAGGTATTGCTTTTCCAGTATATTCAGCAGTCGTTGCCACAGGGAATTTCGCACCAACTACACTGAGTTGTATTCCAGCACTTTAACGCCCGATGGCAAATTGCTGTCAATCTTTTCAGTCGATGAAATAACACTCTTCGATTGCTTCGATGTTGGCTAAAAAAGTGTATTTGCTTACCGTTGGACTATATACCAAGGCAAGAGGGATTTGAGATTGATAATCCAAAGTAAACAGAGTATGCAGTCTTGTTCCACAATGCAATCAAATAAAGTATTGAATTCCTCTATGCCACAGTGGCAGGTTGGTATTTCGGTCCAATGCTGAATGGCTCCGCAGTTGCAGTGGATAGTTGGGTTTGGATAATCGTGGTCTAGGTCACCTTCTTCTTCTGAACAGTAGCAAAAATAAATACAGTCGCAGGTCCTTTTGTCCTTGCTCCTGTGTTTAGAAGTGGCAGTGGTTGCCGGAAATATCTCGATTCGTAGGTCTTCGAAAAGCCCATAAGTAAGATAAACAGATGTGTCTCCAGTAGAATTGAATTACCAATCTATTTTCGAAATTGCTTGCCGATTTATAAACTTTGCAAGACCTGTTGCAAATGTGATGACAATAATAGCAACCTAAATGGTGAGGATAACGGCATATAAAACAAGACTATAACCGGTAGAATCGATTTTAGACTTGTTCTTCTGTTAAGGGTTCAGGGTTCAGTATCGAGGGTTCAGGGCTCGAGGTTCAAGGGGTTATAAAAACCGGAAACTGGGTGGTCGAGGAATCCAGGACTAGCCTGTAGCTACGAAACGAAAACTGTATGCAAGAGACTCGATTCAGAAGTACTGAGTGTGAAAGAAGTGAAAGCCGAAGCTAGTTGATGATTTAATAGACGAGAGAACACGTAAAGAAAGGAACTTATTCTCCGGCAATCGCCTGGTCGATATACAGTAATTCACTCGTTCTATAATACCTCTGAACTCCTGCTGTCTTTGTACATCGGTTCTGCACGATTCCGTCGTTTCCCGTTCGAAACCTGATTTCATTCTGGCTGTGCTTTAGGCTTCTTTCGGAACGAGATTTCGTTCTCGTCATGCTTTAGTCTCTGTTCTAAACCTGATCTCATTCTTGTCATGCTTCAGCCTCCGTTCAAAACCTGATTTCATTCTTGTGGTGCTTATTCCTTCATATTATTTACCGATCATCACTCCACCATCGATCGTCACTCATCACAACCATGACAGCACCCACTTTGGAGAACACGCATAACACCCGATGACACTGCATTCATGGCAAAGTGTGGGTTGGCAGCTTATTATATCTTTGATCACTATTCCACTCAACCAGAAGAAAAATTACTCATATGAAGTTATGGTCGGATATGTGCGTCAGCAATGTCCGCATGAATAAATGATAACCTTTGGGATGTCTGGTGGATGATTATGCAACCACATGTTGTCAAACGGAACTTTCTGCCATCAACTACCGAGATCAGCTCTGTTGCAATGAACGGTTGTTGTACAAACACCCTCCTCAGTTCAATAAGTGTTACTGAGATAGTACTATATATACACCTCATAGTTATAGAGAAGTACCGTCATGCCTTACTCATATATCTCTGATGCATAAATACTCACCTATGAAAGACCACACAAACCTCCAGGTTGAAGAAAATGATCAAGCTCTAGCAGCAATCTACAATCAGAACACAACAGCGGAAAATCACCTGACATATTATTAAGTTTCTACCTTAAAAATATCCATTATTTATGTCCCAATACACACATGAAGATATTATCATCTACAACACTGCCTATTTGCCACAGTATTGCACAACCGACGCCCATCTGGACATCTTGAATCAACTTTTGCAATACAACAATCTTGTGGACGAATATTTCCACTTTCATGAAACCAGCGAGTATCTTTTGCAATAACCTTTTGACGTGTCTTCGAAAGACTACCTACAAGACTTCTACAACTTCTAAGGTAGTGGCTGTACCCTGTGAATGCCGGAATACATTCATTCGCCACAAAGACTACAACGAGCTACCCTCGAAATACACATCATCAGTTTCGCCTGAGTAATCCAAGTCAGACTATATCGACACCGAGTACAATGATATCGGTCTGCCTCCACCCACCCAGAAGTACCCCCATGAAACATCCAAGCAGATTCTGTGTGCGAACACCCAAAGAACCTCCTTGGCATTCGAAAGCCACAATCCACGTGCACACATACTTCGTTCCGGCGATATCACAACTTCCAGCATACTGTCTGCCGTTTGAAAGCTGAAGGGCATTCGTACAGACATCGTGACACTTTCTGAGCCCGCTGCATAGTGTGGATTACTCAAAGGATGGCTTGAAACGCTCATTGCATAGAGTTTCAAACGCTTCACCAATATTCCAATTTTTGTTCACAATGATGAAGCATTTGGTTGCCTGGGCAAGGCGACTTACATTCGCTGCACTGCTGCTGCTCTAACAGTTGCAAACATCCAAGGGGCTGAAGAAGATGTACACATCGTACGATGCACAGGCCCCCAACTATCAAACAAATTTAAGTGGGCATGATATGACAATGCATTTCTTTGGCCAAATCAGTATGTGGAAGGAACCATTGGATCCACTCGACAAAGAATACCAGTGCGTTTCAATTGTTTGTTCCTTGCTCTGGAGCGCACGTTTCGGGTTGTGACTCCTTGAGCACTTGTTACTACTTTAATACCAGGTTCGATCTGTCAACCTTTTGGCCTGTTGACGGTGCAGAAAAAACCGCAGGAGGATGATTCCATTGGACAAAGGCCTAACTTCTGCATTGGATTGCATTACATTGTACCTTTCAGATTGATTGAACAAACTGCCTATCCCATTCCATACAACATTGCTGATGATAACAATAAATAGTTTGCGAATAGTACAATTCATTTGAATGTGTTCAACTTGTTTCATGAATAGTAGATCCTTTGACATAACGAGTGCAGAACACACTTATGGGGCCAGATGTAATTAGGAAAATCTTTGTTTATTATCTAAGGTTTGAAAGCAAATTGATATTTTACAATTTCATAATTGAACTATGTAGTGCAATGTATGATTTGTTTGTTTGGATGCAAGGAAATTGTGATGAAACAGATTAAGTGAATCAAAAATAATGTAGATATCGTGAAATCAAAATTTAAGTATCAAGCAAGAACTGAATTGGGAAGTCCAAAAACGTCAAAATGTATTGACAAAGTTGCATGGCAATGAAGAGATTTCTCTGTGCACAGAGAGACTTTAGCGACGAAGCCACATGATCACATGTTTCAGCAACATCAACAATCTTCAAAAAGGCGATTTGAGTCATCATTGAACGAACCAATTTCAGAAACCTTGGAAACCAGGCAAAACCTCAGAAACCTCAGAATTTTAAAAGTGTTTTTGCTGATGTGGTGATATGTATATACAAGCAGGTATATGTTTGTTATATCTACCACTGTATGTTCCATACTATAATTCAATTGAGCAAGCTTTTGGAGGTATATCTTGAATAGAATGCATTGTATTGAAAATATAAATTTGAAAACTAACACTGAATGAGTACTATAGATATATCAGCCAAATGTAAAATACTTCCAGAGACTTCCAGAGTATGGAATGCTACTGCAGGAGCCTCTGGGAAAAATGGCCTAGTTTTATATCCTTCTGGAGCTCTTACCAAACCTCCCAAAAACTTCTGGTATATGGGAATACACTCTAAAAGCCTGCCGAAACATGGCAAAATACTTCGAAAGCCTGCGGGAGTATGGAAATGTACTTTGGGAGTCTCCTGGAGAAATGAGCTTAGTTTTGAACACTTCTGGAGCTCATACCAACCCTTTCAGAAATTGCCAGAGCATAGGAATGGACTGTAGAAATCATGGGTTCAGGGCTTGATATCGCAGGTTCAGGGCTCAAGGTTCTCAGGGTTACAAAAACTGAAAGCCGGATGGCTAAGAAGTGCGAGGGCAGCCTGTAGCTACAAAGATGCAGACTGTATACAAGGGACTTGATCCAGCATCACCAAGTGAAAGAAGGGAAAGCCAAAGCTAATTGATTGTATTATCGACAAGAAAACAAGTGATGAAAGAGATTGATTATCTGCCAAATACCAGATTTATATACAGTAATTGACTCATTCTATAATATCTTCGAACATCTGCTTTCCTTGTACATTGCTTTTGTATGATTCTGGCGTTTCCCATTCGAAACCTGATTTGATGCTTTTAGCCTTTGTTTGAAAGTTGACGTCATTTCCATCGTACTTTAGCCTCTGTTCGAAAGCTGATTTCATTCTCTTCAAACTTTAGCCTCCATTCAAATCCTGATTTGATTCTTGTTGTGCTTTATCTTTTATGTTGATCACCGATCATCACTCCACCATCAATCGTCACCCAGCACAACCGTGACAGTAGCTTCCCTGCTCCAATGCCAAGTACCTACGAGGTTCACTACCAGGGCTTGCCAGGTTGTTCAGTATGAAACATGTGGATTGCCTGAAGGCTATGTATATTGGTTGCAGGCTTCCAGCTGCGCTTGTCATAGCCTCTCTATTTTACCTAATACAGCAGCTGCCTGCGGAACAGCCTGGAATCGTCTATCCGCTTGACTTCGTGCTCCTCTTCTCTATCCATCATTCCCAGAGGAGGTGGCTCTTGCTCTTGATACGGGAGAGGATCTTGAGTGGCATTCCTCAAACAATATATCGGTTGGACATTATTAATGTGTAGCTGGTTGGGTTGCTTGATTCGATAGGCCCAGGGACTAATGACCTCGATCATTTCATACAGCCAAATGCGTTTGCAGTCGAGTTTCTTGCTTGGTTGGGTTATTAATATGTTCAGTGCATCCAGCCAAACTGTATCGCTGACTTCCAAAGATGCGCCGACCCTTTGGAACTTATTGGCTTGTTCGGACTGTATGGCCTGGGCTCTGTCCATCTCGGCTTTGAGTTTGCTAAAAAAAGTGTTCCATCCGTTGGGCCATCTGCTGGGCGTTGACTTCGTGAATATCGTTAGGATCTTTGATTGGGTATTGGCCAACAGTCATTTGTGGATGATAGTCATAGTTGCCAAAAAACGCAGAGGAATGAGTCGTCTCTGAAGTATGATTGTTAGCTGCAAACTCTGCCAATGGTAACCACCGACCCAATTGTTCTGCTGGTAATTAACAAAATCTCGGAGATTCTGTTCCATTACTGCATTGACTCATTCAGTTTGGCTATCAGTGTGAAGATGAAATGAGGTGGACAATCATTGTTCGATTTCCAATTTTTTGCCGACATGTTTCCGGAATTCCAAAGCGAATTGTAGCCCTCAATCAGATACTATCATTTCGGGCAGTCTGTGCCATCTGAACACTTCTTTGACATATATTTCTCCCAGCTTCTTTCCATCTTCATCGTCAATACATGGTACCAGGTGTAGCATCTTCATCAGGTGATCGACCACTACCCATACCATGTAGAACTCTTCACTTTCTGGTCATCTGACCATGAAGTCCATGTTCAAGTCCTTCCATTGATGCTCTGGTACTTCTGACGGTCGTATTAAGTAATGAGACTTTCCATGGGTCATTTCATGCCACTGGCAAATGTGGCAATTATGTTTGTAGCAGTCCACGTTCTTCCGTATCTGATTCCAGGCGTGATTTTGGCCGAGCAGGTCATACAAATTTGCTCGTCCTGTAGGTCCCATGACAGGTGAATCATGGCACTTCTGGATCCACTTGAGCTTTTTCTTGTCCGTTGGTTGAGCCTTTTGCAATTGGAAGATTTCTAGTGACTGCTTGTTTTTGCATTGTTCTTCGCTGCAATTGTATAGGCAATGATAACACACATTGTTTACCGAATTCGATAACTCTTCGGGACTTACTGAGTCATTGTCAAGGTTAAATGGGTCTGTGATGGCCACTATCAATGACTTGGATAATTCTGTGTCAAGGTTTTCCATTTGTAGCATGATTCGTGGGTTTTTTTTGTCCTCCCTGTCAGGGGAATGTCTCCTGGCATTCTTGTAAGTATATCGGGCTTCTGTCCTTTTGTGCCTGGGTAATGGATAATTTTGAACTCAAAATGGGAGAGAAACTCGGACCACCTTGTGTGCCGCCTGTCAAGGGGTCAGGGCTCAGTTTCGAGGGTTTAGGGCCCAAGGTTCTAAGGGTTATTAAAAACCGAAAGCCGGATAGCTAAAACGTTTGGGGTTGCCTGTAACTACCAAGGCAAGAACTGTACGCAGAGATACAATCCAGCATCACGGAGTATGAAGATATGCAAGCCAAAGCTAATTGATTGTTTTATGGATGAAAGAACAGGTAAAGAAAGAAACTTATCTTTTGCTGAACACCCAGTGTATATACAATAATTCACTTGTTCTATGATACATCCAAACTCCTGCTTTTTTTGTACACTGCTTTCATACAATTCAGTTATTTCCCTTCAAACCTCATCCGAAACCTGATTTCATTCTTGTCATGCTTTAGCCTCTGCTCAAAACCTGATTTTATTTTCGTCATGCTTTAACCTCCATTCCAAACCTGATTTCATTCCCATCGAGCATTATCTTTCATATTATTCACCAATCATCACTCCACCATCAATCGTCACTCAACATAACTGTGATGGTAGCTCCCCCCTGTCCAATACTGAGTACCTACAAGGTTCACGATCTGGGCTTGCCAGGTTGTTCGCTGTGATAATTGTCAATAGCTTTATGTCCATCTACGTTGGTTGCAGGGTCCCAGCTGCGCTCGTCGTAGCCCCTCCATTTCACCAAATACTGCAGCTTCCTTCAAAACAGCCTGGAATCGTCTATCTGCTCAACTCCATACTCCTCTTTTATGTCCACTGTGATCGATGGTGGTGGTTCTTTGTATTGATTCGGGAGGGGATCCTGGGTGGCCTGCTCTGATCTGGATATCGGATGAACGTCATGAATGTGTAGTTGATATGGTAGCTTAACTCTATAGGCCCATGGACTGACGACTTCCATGATTTCATATGGTCCAATACGTTTCCAGTCAAGTTTCTTACTGGGTCGGGCTGCCAATAGGTTTCTGGCATGCGTCCATACTGTATCTTTTATCTGTAACTCCGTTTTGACTCTTCGTGATTTGTTGGCCTGTTTGGCCTGCACGGCTTGGGCACTGTTCATCTCTGAGCTGTGTTCGCTGAAAAGTTGCTCCATCCTGTGGGCCATCTGCTGGGCGTCAACGTCACAAATATTGTTGGGATCTTCAATTGAATGTTAGCTGAAGGTTATTCGCAGGTGAAAGCCATAGTTGCCAAAGAACGCAGAGCAATTAGTTGTCTCAACAGTGTGATTGTGAGCTGCAAATTCCGCCAATGGTAGCCACTGGACCCCATGATCCTGCTGATGATTAACAAAGTTCCGGACATACTGTTTCATTACAGTGTTGATTCTTTGATTTTGGCTATTAGTTTGGGGATGGAATGTGGTTGACAATCTTCATTCGATTCCAAATCTCGTGTAAACGTGTTTCCAGAACTCCAAAGTGAACTGCAGCCCTCGATCTGACACAATTGTTTTGGGCAGTCCATGCAGTCTGAATACTTCTTTTACGTATATTTCCCCCAGCTTGTTTCCATCTACTTTGTCAGTACAAGCTACCAGGTGTCGAATTGTTTTTAGGCAATCAACCACTATCCAAATTGCGTTGAACCCTTCGCTTTCCGGTAGTCCAACAACAAAATCCATCCTCAGATTCCCCCATGGTTATTCCAGTGGCTCCAGTGGTTGTAGAAGTCCGTGTATATTTCCATGAACTGCTGTGCTTCATTGACAGATATGGTAATTTCGTACGTAGCGATCCACATCTTTTCTCATCCGATTCCAGGAATGGCTTCAGTTCAGCAGATTGTAGGTTTTTGCTCGTCCTGGATGTCTCGTGACTGGAGAGTGATAGCATTTCTTAATCCATTTGAGTTTGTCCTTGTCGATTGATTGGATTTGTGTTTCAGAAATATCCAACGGTTGTTCCTTATATGTATATAGCCCTTTGCTACTGCTGTATAGGTAGTGCTGACATACTGATTTTACCCAATTCCATAGTTCTTCGGTGTGTATTGAGTTGTTCTCCAGGTTGACTGTGTCTGCAAATGCCACTATCAGAGTTTTGTGTAGCTCCTTGTCAAGATTTTCTGTTTTTAGCATTATTTGCTGGGTTTTTTCTGCCCCCCCCCTGCGGAGAAATGTCTTCTGGCATTTTTGTGAGTGCATCAGGCTTCTGTCCTTGTTTGCCTGGTCAATAAATGATTTTGAACTTGAAGCGTGAGAGGAATTTAGACCACCTTGTCTGCCTACGATTTAACAGTTTCTACGTCATGAAGTATTCCATGTTTTGTGATATGTAAGGATTTTAATTGGGTGTGCTGAACCTTCGTATTCAGGTCTCCATTGTTCCAGACTTTTGACTATCGCGCCGAATTCTTAATCGCAAATGTCAAAATTTTCTTCTGCAGGCAAGTAATCCTGGAGAAGTAGGCCACCAGGTGTAGCACTCCTTGGTTGTCATACTGAGAAAGAACGACTGTGGAAATATAACTGGAGGCGTCGGTTTCGAGGACAATCTCTTTTGCATAATCAAAATGGGCTAGTACTGGTGCTGTAATGAAGGCCCTTTTGAGTTCCACAAAGGGCCTTTTTTGATCCAGTCCCGAGCAGAAAGGTACTAGCTTTTTTTTGAGTTTTGTTAGCGGTTGAACTACTTTGCTATAATTCTGTATAAACTGTCGGAAAAAGTTAGCAAAGCCTAGGAAAGCTTGGACTGCCTTAAGTTTCCCCAGTACCTCCCAGTTCTCAACTGCTTGAACATTCTCCAGGTCTATTTTGATTCTGTTTACTCCGACAATTAACTCTAGATATTTGACTTCTTCTTCATGGAACTTGCATTTTTCCGCTTTTAAGTAGAGGACAGCTTCCTTGAGGGATGTCATTACTGATCAGATGTGTTCCTTGTATTCTTTCAGATCATTACTGTAGATGAAAATATCATCCAAAAAAGCTGTGCAGAATATATCCAAGAATGGTTGTACCATATCATTGATGAATTCTTGAAATGACACCAGTGCATTGGTGAGTCCGAATGGCATAACCAATGATTCAAATAGCCCATAGCTGGTCCTATTAGCCATTTTTCATGCTTCCCCTTCAGCAATTCATATCATATTCTATGCATTGTGGATGTCTAACTTGGAATAGTTTTGAGCCTTTGAGAGTCTTGACAGGGTTTCATGAATCAGTGGGAGGGGATACCAGTATTTTATTGTTCCTGTATTTACTCCCCATTAGTTGACGCAGAGTCTTAGACCTTCTCCTGGTTTCTGAGCAAAATGTACCAGGGTTCCGCAGGGTGACGAAGACGATCAGATGAATCCCTTGGACAAGTTCTTCTCTATCCATTCCTTCAGGACTTGCAACTTTTCTTGTGACAGGCTGTAAATAGGTCCAAACTGTGGTGTAAAGCCCTCTTATAGCTCAATCCTGTGATCTTAGGGTCGGTGCGATGATAACATTTCAGTGATCACCATGTTAAACAGGGGTAGACACTCGTGGTATTCCTTGGGGATGACTATTTCGAGGGACTTTGCTTGTAGATCTTTTATTCCCAAGGCCTTATTAATTTCGTACTGTGTGACGGTGCAAACCTTAAGTTTCTGCCTGCTCATTTTTCTCACCAAGGGTTATGCTGCTACTGAGCAGATATCTCATTTCGGCCTTTCCAGATTGGCTGCTGTTGTTTCCATGTGATTGCCCCATGCCCATACACTCGAATGATGCTGGCAATGCCATTGACAGTAGCTGCTTTCAAAGCTGATTCTTCGGGCTTGGAATTTGACCATTACATTGTGAAGTTGAAACCATGGCAATCATAGTACAATCAGGTAATGCCCTAACTTTGTTACGAATGCCGGTAGACGCTATTGATGTGATTGTATTCCTACATTTAACTTGGCCATGTTCGTAATGGTTCCTGATTTCATGGGTCTTCGATTGATAACCTCTAACTCTCTTTGCTCTCGTAACTCCATCTCTTCTAACTGATGATGGCGAACAAAATCTTTGTCCACAAATGCTATTCCCGTGGCTCCACAGCCAATCAAAGCATGTGTATCGATTAACCTGTCTCCCATTTTCAGCAAACATTTTACAACAAGATGCTTGCTTTCCATTAAAGACTTCTTAATTTCTGCACTCCTAATCAAAAACTGTGAAATTCCAAAACGAGACTTAACAACTGTAGATGAAGGAGATTCCTGTCCAGCGCAATGGCCATCCCTATTGCAGTGCCCTAAACTTTTCCCAACTCGACTTTCTTCTCTGCTTCTTTCCCTTTTTCTGAATCCCTGCAATGTTTAACTTCCACCTCTCCTGATGCTGCTTTCAACTTCCTTGGACATGATGCCGTGAAGTGCCTACTATCTCTGCAGTACATACAAAGATCTTCTTCACTTCATCGCTTGCATTCTTCCAGAGTAATTTTCTTCCTGTTGACAACGGTGAGATCCATTGGAGTGGGGCCATGATTGCGTGCAATAGTGCCTGCTGGTGCTGTATCTGGGGCAGGTGCAGTGTTGCTCAGAGTTCCATGTTTCTTTGACCCTGCTGTCCATCTTGATGACTTTCTCTCAGCGGCTCAGGCGCGGAATTGATATTCTCTCTTCGCACACATTGTGATGAATTTTGTGAGTTCCGAACAGATGTCGCAAAGTTGTAGTGAGTCCTTCAACTTCCCAGATAGACCTTGTCATAATACTTCCAACTGGGCTGCTTCATTCCAATCGACATCAGGTACCCACCATTGGAATTTTACATAGTACTGGGCAAATGATCAATCTTGTGCTTAAGTTTGAGCAGTTTTCGATTAACTGTGGCTCATATGTTCTGGTCTCCAAAATCCAATCGTAACAAGTCTAGCAATTTTTCTAGTGATTCTAACTTCAAATCTCCTGTTTTTCTGTCAATGTAGAGTTGAATTTAATTCAAGGCCACGCCTTCTAGTCGATTTGCCACCTACCTCATTTTAGATTGTTCGCGAAACAATTGTCCTGGTTCATCCGCAATTTTCATGGCTAGCTGTGCCATCCATCCTCAAAGTGCTCTTCTCTCTGTTCCTTAAATCGAAGAATCTTGCTGCCTTTATATTCCCTGTTTCCACTACTATTACCACCATTCTCCGCGAGTGTGAGCACTCTTTTAACCTGATTTCAATATTTGTTTCTCTCTTCTCCTATCAATTTCAATTGCTCTTGTGTATCTTTGAGGTCCTGCCTTGATACCTCCATATCTGTTGGCATTCTGTTGGCTAGGGGTTGTTCCAATTCGGTGACATTGGTCTGTAAATACCTGTGTGTACAGGCGGGTACTGATGCTTCCAAGTTCTTGACTGTTGGTTGTGTTAGTGCCAATTCCTTGTCCGTGTTTGCCTTGTTTTGTTCAAGTTCTTTCCCTTCTTTTAATAACTCGGAGATTTGTCCTTGAGCTGCTCCAATGTTTGTTGCTTGGGTGACAATTTGTTTGTTCAATAGTTCTATTTGGTTCTCGATTTGAAATGCGGGTCCTTTTGCCATGCCTGCTATGTAGTCCTTCATTTTGTTGGCTGCTGTCAGGGCATCTTGTTGATTCAGCATTGTAAATTCCACCAATATCATGCGTGCCATCATCTCTTGATCCACTCTCGCAATCTCAATATCGTGAGGCCCTTCGCCTGTACTCCTGTGTGACATGCCTACTTGCATTTTGGAATTGTGATTGATGAAGATAATTATTGATATCGAATCCTAATAAGCATTCGTCGTCTACACACTGATCACAGATGTGTTCCCACTTGTTGCCTGGCCAGTAAATCCAGCAATCATCGGAACAGGTGATGTTTCAACAACAACAGCTGTTTGCATTCCAGCACATTAACGTCTGGCTAAATATCAAGGTAAAAGGGTTTCGATGCCAACGGTCCACAGTGAACAAAGGATACAATCATGTTTCTTGATGCAATTGAAAAAAGTATCAAATTCCTCTATGCCGCAGTTGAAGGTTGATATTACAGCCCAATACTGAGCTGCTTCGCAGTTGCAGTGAATGGTTGAGTTTGGATAATTGTGGTCTAAATCTCCTGCTTCTTCTGAACAATGACAAAAATCACTACAGTGACAGGTCATTTCATCTCTGCTCATGTATTCAAAAATGGCACTTGTTCTGGAAAATATCTTGATTCGTAGGTCTTCGAAAGGTCCACAAACAAGATAAACACATGTGTCTCCAATACGATTGAATAATCAATCTGTTTTTGAAATTGCTTGCAGATTGAAAAACTTTGCAGGATGTGTTGCAAATGCGATGACAGTAATTGCAACCCAAACAGTGAGGATAATGGCAGATAAAACAAGAATATAACTGGTAGAAGCAATTGTAGACTTGTTCTTCTGTCAAAGATTCAGTGCTTGGTATCAAGGGTTCAGGGTTCGAGGTTCTAAGGGTTACAAAAACTGAAAGCCAGATATCTAAGACATCTGGAGTAGCCTGTAGCTAAGAAGGCAATGACTGTACGCAGAGACTCAATCCAGAATCACTGAATGTGAAGAAGTGAAAGCCGAAGCTAATCAATTGTTTTATAGATAAGAAAATGTGTGAAGAAAGAAACTTATCCTCCGCCGAACACCCAGTTCATTTACAGTGATTTACTTGTTCCATAATACATCCAAACACCTGCTTTCTTTGTCTATCGCTGTTATACGTATTAGGGGGATACTGCAGCTAGATGTGGCTTTAGCTTTATCGATATTGTTGTACCGATTGGTGGTAAAGGCATATCTTGATCACAATGATAAAACTAAAGATGTGGAATTCAATTGTGAAGCGTTTACGTCGCTGTACTGTATGTATAAATACGGGCATCTATGGCAGTATGGCCCTGATTTTAAAAGTCGTAACTGTCTTGGAGGTAATCCTCCGATGATTCGTCAAAGGTGACTTGGGAAGGAAGTTCACCGGTATGGAAATAATGGTAGTATTCTACCCAGAGGTTGTTACGAACAAGGTATCGTGCGAGGTATTCGTATTTGGCTAGAGTGTTTGCTTGGGCATGCAAGATGTGAGCGAAGAGAATCTTGTGGTTGTCTATAATAGACATAAAAGTTTTTGGTGAATATTTTGAAGGTAATTAACTTAATAATATTTCAGGTGGTTTTTCCGCTGTTGTGTTCTGACTGTGGTTTGTTCGGCTGTTGCTTGAATCGTTGTGTTTAAACTTGTGGGTTTAAGGTGGTCTTTTATAGGTGAGTATTTCTGCATCAAACCATCCTGCTAAAGGGTGACGGTACTTCTCTGTAATCTATGATATGTGTGTATAGTACTATCTCGATAATACTCAGTCCACGTAAGTGGGTGTTCACATAACATCCGATCGTTGCTTCAGAGCCGATCTCGGTAGTTAATTGTGGAGAGTTCCATTTTACAACGTGTGGTTGCGTAAGCCCCCACCAGGAGTCCCAAAGATTATCCTGCATTTTATGATAACGTTGCTGACGCACATATCGGACCATTACTTCGTATCAGTTATCTTTTTTCGTATTGAGTGGAATAGTGATCAATGATTTAATGAGCTGCCAACCCATACATTGCCACGTACCTAGTGTCATCGGGTCTTATCCGTGTTCCCCAAAGGGGGTGCCCTTAGTCAGTTATCGCGTTGCAAACGCGGCAGAGCTGGGTTTCGACAGTCTAGATCCAAGCACTTATCTTTTAGGTAGAGTTAACTACTGGGGCGCAGTTAGCTTATCTCCTTTGCTTATTCTAGCTCTAGAGATAGCAAAGTCCCGCATACTAAGATAATATCGCTCGTCCAACCATATCCATGAGGCTAAGCATAGGTATGGTTTGTCCCAGTATTAGCATGATACTGGAGATGACACTGGTCTGATCCGTAACGCACAGCTGACCCGAAGGCCCCTGCTCGGCAGTTACATTGCTTCAGCAGTATGGTTGGTGTGTCCCATGCCTTGGCCAGTACTATGGGAATTACCCCATGATTACTGTCTGATCGAGTGTGCATACTGTCTCCACAATGGGTAGCTACTCCTTATGCTGAGACGTAGTATTGTAGCATGGACTATTATGGGGATTTCATCCGGCTATGTTGAGCCGTCTGCTAACTCATCAGTAGACATCCTCAGGGGTGTGTTCTTTAACCGCTGATTCAACTTTGAACAGCGGCAAGCCTGGGAGACTAAACCTGATGTACTTCATACGCATACTAAAGGGAAACCCCTAACAATACGATTACATAAATTTCCGTAAAACCTGATTTGAAACCTGATTCAATCTTTGTCATGCTTTAGCCTCTGTTCAAAACCTGATTTCATTCACATCCTGCTTTAGCCTCTGTTCAAAACCTGATTTCAGTCTCGTCGTGCTTTATCTTTTATATTATTCACCGATTATCACTCCACCATCAATTGTCACTCAACACAACCGTGACAGAACATGTGGATGACCCTGGTTCTGGAAGTGAAATTGGGGAGGTGAACAACACTTTTGTGGATGTAGATGATATGTTGGATCCAGAGGGTGCTCCAGAGTGCAGGAAACTTTGCCTAGAGACTGCTCTGAGGCCTCCTGTAGTTATAAGGTCAAGAAAGGTGGTTAAAACCAGTCATCTAGCAAAATAGACTGTGCATGCAGGGGTGGTTGGTTACCCCATCATGGTTGGTTACCCAGTGAAATATATTACAGAAGTCATTCAATGTTAGCCAGTTCAAATGATACAAAATTGACAATATGTGGCAACAGGCACTACCACCACCAATCAGGGTTACGAAAAGCAGAGATGTGGAATACAAAATTGAACGATTCAAACACTTGAAGGGGAGCTCCAATTAGGCAAAAGTATACTTCTTGGTTCAGTAGAAATACTATCTTGAGAAGGTGAGTATCTGGGAGTCCATCTACCATATCACTGGCTTTGGTGGAAAGGATTCCTTGAGAGAATATGCAGTGACAATCAATAGTGGCAAACTGTACCACCTGAGCACACACCACATGAGAATCGTCGGTTATTGAATTGGGGAATGCAAAAAGATCAACTGGAAGAAAAAATAGAGATAAGAGTCTGCAATGATAGAAACAAGAGGTGACAGTGATGGACGATACATACAGTTAATGTTTTCAGATTAGGGTTAAACCATATTAAGGGCAAGGATTTGTTTGCTTTTTGGGGGGGAGATGGTTGTAGGGTTCATATGTGCAGTAAGATTAGAGTGCGGCTCTGCGCGGCTCTGCAATGAGGCTCTGCGGCCTTCAGTAGATAGGGGGAAACCCACGCTCCGAAATAGATCATCGATTACACACTTCACACTGCATGGTTGGTGATAATGGTCGAAAAGGGGCAAACACAATCTCGTGGGGATAATCTCAAGTTCTGATACTCTTCTCGACCTCCCTTCTTTCGAAATGTACTCGGTTCCCATGTGTGGGGGAGTGTATTTACATCATGAGCTGCTCGCGAAGCCGAAGTAAAGTCTGAAGATGTCGTTATGACTGGTGCCACGGCAAATTCGAGGCATTTGTAGGCGGAGAGAGGGTTGTAGAAGGTGTGTATAGGTATTGATTGCTATTCCAATGTAGGGCCACGCCGTGCAAGGTGGATGAAGGTAAGTAGTTGAAGTGCTTTTTGCACACCTCCAAAAGACATACATAGTCGCTAATTTGAGTATTGAGGATGCACGTGGTGAGAAATTGTGGATTCGGGAGGACCAAATCCGTACACGCATGAGAATTCAAAACATTCGTATTAATTCAGCCTTGTACATGCGAAAACAGCTCATAAACGAAGTCATACACATAAATATTCGAAGTCATGGCAATTCTGGGGGCTGCGACACATGTTCATTTCCAGCCTCTCTACTGCTCAACCAACATTTCATCTATCCCCTTTTCCGAAACCCTCTGAATATTGTCTTCAATGCACCTCGTTGTTCGACCTCGGTGAAGTCATCATATTCGCCTTCTTCCACCAATTCGAACTCTGTTTCCCATTCGGTCCGGATATCTCCATCCTTGTTTCTCTTTATCCCATCAAACCACAGCTCGACAGTAAGTTCTGCAGCACCAACGAAAACCCGGATGTCATAATCAACTTTCAAGTATTTCCCGTCGCCAATCCCAAAAAGGCTTCTATTCTTTGCTTTCACAGGCCCAACTTTAGGATCTAGTATAGTAGCTCCCAGGTTGCAAGAAACATGTCGTATAACCTTGACTTTCCCCTTCCCTGTAAGTAGACTGCGCGGGCGTGTCTTCGCCGGCCCGTCAAACCTCACAATTTTGTGACTCCACTTCTTATTAGAACAGTTGGGATCAATGCTGCGGGAAAGGTCGTATTTGTATATTCTGTCGTCTTCAATGCGCTCATCTCTGACTACCATCCAGAGTATCTGATTTTTGGCGAACTTTTTGCCGCTCAACTTGTTCTTGACGCATTCCCCTTCGCTGTGCTTCTTTTTGTCGTAAGGTTCGTCGTACAAGATACCATAGGAGGCGGTGCAGCGGCGCGTCGAAATAATCGAAGCTCCAAAAGAGAGTTGGCTCACACGGCTTAGAACGAGACCCTTGCAGACTGCAAGCTGTCTAGAGTTTAAGTCAGTGTAATGTTAAATGAAAACATGTGGCTGGTAACTCACGGCTCGTCGGCGATAAGAATCTTCATCTGTTTAGCGTTTGTAGGTAGTTTTGTTGAACCGCTGTTGCAATATCGGCTCCGTAGATGACGCTGAACATACTCAGAGGATCCCAGACCACCAGACAGAATGAGATAGGCCTAAGTAGAGAGTGAACATTAAGCTTTACCCACCCTACAATGAATGCAAAAGAACGCTACATACCACTGTTTCAGAAGGGGATGTCTTTCTGAGGCGGCGTAGCTGCCCATCAATGAGAGTTGATATGCTAGAAATCTGAATATCAAATAATTTTTCAATATCGGCCCTTCAAGTAAAGTCAATTACATTCAACACATCGGGGAAGATTTAATTACCGAGAAAATTTCATTTGCCCTCGTTCAATCCCTGCTTCAGGGTAGGTGGAGCTTGCCACAAGCCCTGGAACCGTGATAAGACTTGAAGGTAGCAAATCTCCTTCTGGCGTTCCCAAAGTCAATTTTATACTCTGGAATGCTCCAGTCATCATAGTATGAGCAGCGTCATGGGGAATCAAAGGCGACTGGATGAGATCTAGCCGTGTTTGTACAAGTTGCGCAAAAGCTTCATCAATTTGGACTGAGCCGATGGCCGAACCTGGAATAAAAGTCAATATCAATAACAGTATCACAATGGCCTGAGGATTAAAAGACCAACCCTCAACAGTGATTAGCTGTTCAAGCTTTGGAACTTCTTCATCGGATGAAGTGACCTTGAGAATCGAGACATCCTAATTCGCAGTCAGCAAGCAAGATGGCTGCAAAACAGCATGGGAACATACACTCGTCCCTCCGCCGGCATCGCAGACCATCAAAATATCGCCTGTCTTCATCACCACATCAACCATCAGCCTCGACGAATCATACTTCATCCAGACGCCTGTACCTTGTATGTATGGGTGAAGTCTTTCACAGTATAGACGGCTGCAGCCTCCGCCTCTGTAAGAGCAATTGTCATGTGGTGATTTTCCAAGGTTCCAAACCCGGCTCTCTTAATGGCGGTTCTAAAATGGTTGACAACATCGGGATTAATCCAGGTCGTCGGCAAACTGAAATTATACTCGATTTTCGCGCTCTCGAATGGTTTCTGGCTAAACAGCGTGCCCAACATGGTCCGTATCCATCCATATAACGCCGTCAAATAATCCTTGAACCACCCACACACATCTTCGATCCCAAATTCTGGTTCCTCGTCCCCAGGCAGAGGCTCCAGTACTTTGTTAAGCCAGGTCTCATCCAACAACAACTTGAAGAACTTCCGAACAATCCATTTCTTGTCCGCCGAACTCGGGTCGAAGCCCCATGACGAAATTTTATACCGGCCAGCTGTGTACCCCAAAACGGTTGGTACTTTGTTTACCACGGAGTCGCGATCTAGGTTGGGCCATTGCTGAATGACGAGTGGATTGTCTTTGGTGGGAAATCGCGTGTATGCAACCCCTTATGATTAGATAGAGTGATATTAGTAGACAGCAGGGGTAGATAGGAACTCTGTTAGGGCTGGCTTACCTGTACATGTCATGCCCAAGTCGATTCCAATGATGAAGTCTGGATGATCAGTGCGTTCCATCGTTCGTCACTCGATAAGATGAACGTGCAGGTCGTCAGTTGGTGTTTGTTGGCAGAAGATTGCAGGCTGTTAGCGACTATATATATTTTAATGCACTATACAACCTTCAGAACAATTCCAATCATGAACCGCAACGAATAAAGTCTGATACAAAAACATTCATGTCTGTGTAACTCCATTTAATGCAGCTTACACTGTGGAACTTAAAAAAAAGAAAGTTCTGGGTTAATTAGGGTAATTACAGGGTTTTGTGTCTGTGCGACTCACCATTACTTTTTTCTCGCAGCGAGATATCAGACTGCGAGCGGGGATTTTGATTTCACTCCTGCACCCCACCTCACCCTCCTCCTCCTAAGACTTTTGATTTTGATGCGACTTCAGCATCCGTTCATTTTGCCTTTCATCACCTTACCTGATACCGACTCAGCAAACATCCTTAATGTCTCCTTCGGAGCACAGCAGTAAAACCATGGCGATGGTACGTTCAGTATCGCCGACAGAGCGGAAGCTCGCCGAGAAGCAGCAGTTGTTGTACACCATAAGAGACCTTTTAGGACAAGATACCGTGCTACGGGAAACCCTCAACGAGATACAAAAGTCTCAGAACAGGAAATTGGAGAGGATTCTAAGCGCAAACACGAACAGTAAAAACTTGCCGGTGGATACAGATAGCCAATACGAAACTGAAACCCCAGCGGTGGCAGAGAGCAAGAGCGACCTCGAGAAGTTTCTCCACAATGCGAAAGACGAGCGAGATACGTTGTCAAAGTTGCGGTCGAATATGAAATTGCGGGAGGAACTGTTGCAGAGGGTCGAGAAATTGACACAACCCAAGAAGTCTTTGTGGTCCGAGATTACGAAACGGAATTCGAATGAAATACTTAAGAAAAAAAAGAAGCCATCAAAGGGTTTGTCATCGATAGTACAACCTGGGGAGACGGACACACCACCATTAGTGGCGGCAGAACAACGACATAGCGCGCCTGCTTCCTCGGACACTCGAAACCCGGTTGCCCACGGAACCGAAGCGGACCCCGCAAAAGACATCCTCGCCCGCAGGACCAGCACCCCCCTACATCAACCTGCAGAAGACAAGAAAATTGTAGGGAAAGTGCAAATAATTCGAGACCTCATCGATCAGCACGTCAAAAACTTTTGCGATATCATCGTACCCGGCGGTCTTCACTTCGGGTTTGTTGCTAGAGAGCCAGAGGATATCTGTGGTGCTCTTTCACGGCACATTGGGTGCAAGATTTTTGAACTCACGGAACACTCGACCAGTAAGCTCCTTCATCTGGTGTGTCTCATCACAGTGTATGCGCGTCGCTAATCACCGAGAAACAGGCAAAGACGATGACAAATGTATCGAAAATGCTCGGGACACATTAGTTAACGATTTAGACCCCTATGTCGGAGAGGGTTGCAAGGAGGACCAGAGAAAGCATCTTATTCTTCTTATTGGTCGAGGCCTAGAACTTGCAATCATGCTTTCGTCACAGGATCAGGAGTGGAAGTTCGGGTCCTGGGAGCCTACACCTCTAGGCGATGAAAAGGAGGGAAATCAAGTGGTGGTGGTGTCTCCTGCTTTGATTAAAGGAGAGCATACGGTCTTAGAGGCGAAAACTATAATATTGCGGCGTGAGGGAGATTGAGGCCTGGCTGAGGTCCGTTATTCCCTGGTATGGAGGAACACATTTACTTATCGAGAGATTAGTTGAAAGCAGAATTAAGTGCTTTGGGGATATGGGGGCACTTTGTTTGTAGCACCCGCCATCGGGAAATATTTGCGGTTGTCTAGAATTACAACTTCACTTTAGGCTGTATAGTTGTTATACTCCCTAAACTAACATGGTCCAAGGCAGAACTTTTTCTGACCACCTTGTGAAATTTGGCGTTCGGGATGTTCAAACAATAGCATTACAGCTTGACTGACGTGATATGGATTTTATACCTCTAATCTACGCAACATACAACGTATTATGATTACAGTATCCCCATATCCCGCAGCCCTTTACACTTGAAAGTTCAACAATGTATTGCTGAATGACCTGGACCAACTCTCCTTCCTTAAAACCTTCTCAAGCATTCATAATACTATGACTAGGCTGGTTGGCACTAACACTGCGTTGATACCCCCTATGCTGGGCACGAAGCCATGTGATGCGAGTATCAACCTCGGGTTCTAATACTTTTGAAGAACCTTCCTCCGCGATCTGGTAAGCGTCCGAGGGAGGTGGGAAGTCTGTCGAAATCCGAGGGAGTGAAGGGAGGGATTGCCGATGCGACAGCAGTACTTCCATATCAGAGTAAAATCAGCATCTGAACATAATGATAGTTCACTCAACGTACCTTTTGATTGGATTTCACCCTGTACCGCAGGTTTAGGCTTCTCAAGCAGATTCCACCGCTTCAAGTCCTCAATGATGTAACTCGCATGGAGCCCAGGCGCATCTGCATGGGGGAAAGTCTCGCTATATCCAGGTGGGGGGTGGGCATTGACTTGCGACAACTCGGCACTTATCCCCAGCAGCGTGCTTTGAAGAATCAGGAGTCCACTCTGATACGAAAGGACCGTGCCACGCTGCTTAAACACCCACTTCAGCCTTCTCGCTGCTCCCACATCTTCGTCCTTTCCTTCTGGATTCACCATCTTCCTCACGATTTCTACCACCTCTGTAGCATCAAAGAGTGTTTTGTCGATGCGCTGTTGGGTGTCTGAGGGCAAGGCGCTGGAAAGTCTGGTGCGCTCTGAGAGGACGTGGGAGATCGTGCTATCAATCGTTCCAAGGACTATTCGAGATACACGAAGGTCATCATCCGTGGCTGCTAGTCGGACACCGTAGTCCACAGCTGTCAGGGTTGCTCCAGCAAAGCTAAGGACGGGCCCGAGGAAAGCGTCTGGGGGAAGCATAGTCCTGGCGTAGACTAAGTTCTACTTCCGATGGTTTGGTTTTCTATAACTACCCGCTCTGTCTGTGGTAAAGTGAAGTTCGGTCTTGCAAGCTCTAGAATTTGGCGATGGGATGAAAGATGTTCGACCCGATACTAGCCTCCACACCATCACCGCCCAGCAGCATGCAAGCACATAAGCAAGTTAGTGTCAATTGCTGCATTTCGTTGCTAAAAAACAACAGTTACCGAATCATGAGTGGTGGTTCCAGCCGCGACTTTATTTATGATAGCTAACACCCAGAAACGCAGCGTCAATACTACTATTCCTACAAAAGGGACGGTGTCTATAGTCGGGACACCGAGGGACAACCAAGCGGGGTCATAATGCAATAACAAATACTGATTATACGCGCATCAGATTCCAACACGTTCCGTTTATTCAGCCTCAGCTTGACCTGCCTTTTCAAGAATGCCATACAGGGCTGCTTAATGAGCTTTGCTTATTCTATGCTGTTTATGCAAACTTCAGCCCCAGGTTCGTCACAATATCCCTCATATTACAGATATAACTTCGCTTAAGTTCTACAGATCAACGAATAGGCATCGGATCGGGCACAGCTCAACTTATTGAGGCTGCCAATGGGATTCTAGTTGATGCAGTTGTTACTGTATGGGGAGAACTGTGTGTATAGACTGAGATACAGAGAGAAGAGAGAGAGAGACTCGAGATATATGTAGGAGGCATCAGCCCCGGTTACAGCCAGCTGTATCAGACCCTTGTACATATGTAACAGCAGTGCGACCCAAGTAATCGAATGATGGCCTGTGAACTAGTCTTAAATTTTGCACCTGAATAATTTGTCACGTCGGTGTACTCCTCAATTACTATACAATGAATCAATATCTTCTATAACTCCACATCATACCTATTAAACCATCAATTACAGTAGCATTTTTCTACTTCACACTTTATTTATTGTCTATTGAGGCGCTTCTTTGAATCATTTGGTTAGCTGGCAGCAAACCTGAATAATAGACATCAAACAATCAAATTTACATACCATATAACAATTTAAAGTGTGAGCTTTTTCCATAGTATTAAAAGCCAGCATATGATCAACAGGTAGAAGAAAATTGCCAGTCCAATATATTAAAACCAAATATTATACCTGACAATTAAAGAATATGGTATAGTAGCTTGAAATTATAAAATTCAATATTGTTGATAATTATAGACAGTATATCATGAAACCTGTATGTACTTTGCAAGTTACTGAAAGTATTAAATTCATTTCTGCTTTCAGCTGCTTTAAAATGGCTTTAACTATGTTTTTCCTTTTGTGGAACTTTCAGATCTAGGATTTTTCTATATTCTATATTATTTGAGGTGGTGGCCATTGTGCAAAAACAAATCAAGGAGTTTTCAGATAGAAGCTAACTTTGAAAGTACAATAAACATTTAGGCTGTCCATTTACTTTTACTTTATGTTTTCTTGTATAGAGATTAACTTGCTGTAAGGGTAGATACAGGCTAAGATAGGTCTGTACTCCAGAGTATGTGTAGATACAATTGTATATAAGAACACATGATAAAGTCATAGTATTGTAAGATATAATAATGTCTGGAGTGCAATTGTACCCACATAAAGCAACTATATCCTGGGCACTTGTCTGGCCTTGTTCTTCACTTGACTACCACCATTATATCATTTTCCACTTGACCTGCAGACCCCTGCACAGCATTATCCAAATATGGGAAGAGAAGAATAGAAGATGCAGAACCATACAGCCTTGTATATTGCACAACTGATTGCTACTGCTCAAGGATGACCTTTCAATAGATTTGGTACATAGGAAACTCTGCTACCACTGATAGTGGATATAACCCTTTGTCAATACCAGTTATTCCAGACTGGGATCCAATATAAGAAGAGAAAAGAAAAGGAGAGAAAGAAGCCATCAATTGGCCTGAAATGCTTGAAGTCCACCTCTTAGCCTCTCAATTAAAGCTGTTCCCATGGCAGACATTATTCCAAATCCTCCACCAAATATATCCCTGAAGTTACCTTGCAACTTTTCCATATCTCCAACTCTAAGTTCCCTTGCAGCCCTCCAGATCAATACAATTTCTTCCAGTAGTAGTAGCATGGTGAAGCTCATTCAATCATTGGCTTCAATCATCAATTGTTCGTATATAATTATTTACATTTAGTACGTTTCAGTTTTGAGATTTATTACTGTGGCCATTGATATATTTCTTAAACCAATTGGCCTCTGATTCATTTCAGAATAGCCTCTGCATTTGACAATTGACATCAATGGGTATACTTACCTTGATTATAGCTGCTGAAAGACCAATGATATTGAGGTTATAATTTTTGGTGGAACTATAATATTGCTCTTTGACCTTGCCATTCGAGTTGGATTGTAGTACAACAATTGGACCGCAGCCCCAGGTGCAGCTCAGATATGAGAATACCATCAAGTAAATCTTTGAGTGAATCTTTGAGTGTAAGGTTCTAAATATCCAAGTGGACTTCCAGTTGCTTTGAATTCAAACTTTCAAGTCTATAGCAAACCTTGTCACTGATAGCCTTGACATTCAGGATTGATTGTATATTTCATTGATCAGTTCCAGATTGACACATATATTGGCTATCCAGATTTTCTTTATTTTTGACTTTTGGCTACCATTTGGCAATTAAATTCATGGGTAGATAGATAGGTTGTTGATATGTATCAGCTTCATCTAGTACTTGGTTGCAGTTATCATAGTAAATACATCGATTCATAGTGCCTTTTCATCAGCTTCATCCCACACTTGATTGCAGTTTTTATATATTGATCTGCATCGTGATTTATGATCCATTTGTATACTATTCCAGGTCATACTCACAATGTAGCTAAGTATACTTGCGCTTTATTTTTATCAAGGTATCCATTCTCTGGTTCACAACTTCTGAATTTGTTGACCCACTAAAGTTGTGGATTCAGAAATTCTATTTATAGAATTATGCATATGGTTATAACCCCAATACAGTTGAGTATTGTGGTTTTGAAGAGTGGAAGATATCAGTGTTGACAGTAATGAGAACTTTGGAGTAAATTATTGCAATAAAGATCTTACTTCAAGATAAGCAATTGCAATCAGGAATCCATTGGCTGTTAAAAAGCTCTTTTTTTTGATAGAATCTACAAACTGCTACAACTGGGCAAAGCAGTGTAGTGTCACGGTTGTGTTGAGTGATGATTGGTGGTCGAGTGATGATTGGTGAATAATATAAAAGATAAAGTACGACAAGATCGAAATCAGGTTTCGAACGAAGACTAAAGCACGACGAAAACGAACTCAGGTTTTGAATGAAGACCCAAGCACGACCAAATTGAAATCAGGTTGCGAACAGAGACTAAAGCATGATGAAAATGGAACCAGGTTAGGAACCAGGGTTGTATAGGAAAACAATGGAATCGTACGAAAGCGGTGTACAAAGAAAGCAGGAGTTCAGGTGTATTATGGAAGGAGTGAAATCACCGTATATAAACCAGGAGTTTGGCGGAGGATAAGTTTCTTTCGTCACTGGTTCCCTTATCTATAAAACAATCAATTAGCTTCGGCTTTGACATCTTTCACATTCGGTGATCCTGGATCGAGTCTCTTGCATACAGTCTTCATTTCTTTAGCTACAGGCTATTCTCGACTCTGAATTTCATGCTCTTGCATTTTATAACCCCTAGAACCCCGAGCCCTGAATCCTCTATGCCCAGCCCTGAATCCTTGACAATTATAGTGTCTGGGCCAGGTTAATCGACTTATGATCTATACGATTTGTCCACTGATGATCTGTATTTTACACCTGCAAATACAGCGGAATTTACTCCAGGACACAGCACGCTTATTGACGGCTACCACTCTCTATTTGAATTCACCACCCGAAGTACCCAAAAAATTGGGGACAAATTAATCCCAATCTCAATGATTATCATTCCAACCCTTCAGAGATTAACAGGCCTTTCTGGATACCCAACATAACCGATTGGTGGGGACAGCAGGAAAAATTGAACACGAAGTATACCGATCTAGCTAATATAGCTCAGGACATCTTCTCAATCATGCCACAGGGGGTTGGAGTGGAGGCCAGCTTTTCACTTGGCCAAAATATAATTGGGTGGAGGCAGTCTAAAACTACAGGTGATACACATCGAGAAAAAGTGGTTGTTTGGCAGTTTGCGAAAATTAATCATGGTCTTTTGGCCGGTGATACTGCACAAATAGATTCATCAATATCTGATAACAATTCTGAAATTAAAAAACAGGCTGAGGAAAGAAAGCTGCACCGGATGGCCAAGGTTCAT
>WHVE01000322.1:0-137826 GCA_015178995.1 Trichophaea hybrida | reverse complement strand
TCAAACATGCTACTGAGGCTCATACAAGGCGTTTAGAAAGCAACTTCCAAGCGCAGGCAGCAAAACTTAAAGAGGTGGCAATGGAGAAGATAGAGAGAGAGCTTCATAGGGAGATTTATGGTATCACAACTGGGCAGCGGAGACCTTTTGAGGTGTACCTGAAAGAAGAGCAGCTGCGTGCCACTACCTGGAATGCAGCGGAGTGGGCGACAAGAATGGTACGACTCGAAGCAGAGCGCTACGGCGCGTCCACAGACCAGCTTGCCTGGTTTGGCCAGTTGTTTAATGAAGCTCAGGACCGCCTGGAACTCAAGCTGCATCCTGAAGCGAGCTGTGGACCGACAAGCAAGTTTGTCCAAGAACTTGAATGAGAACCTCACGCCATCATGACTGCCGTGTTCGGTGAATCGAAGGTCACTGTTGCTGCAAAGCGGGAGTTTGAGCGGCACCTGTTGGAAGCTGAGACAACAGCAACATATTGGTCAGAGGAGGGCCAACAAGCGGTTGCCTGGTGTCTGGAAATAGAGGTTTACGGGGCAAGCCATACAGCTCAAGCTGCTTTTCGTCACGCCATGACGGAGAAGCACCTGATGTATCATCAGGAATGGGACTCAAGGAAAGGTCCGAATTTACGGAAGCAGCTGATGCTGCAATTCTATCCGTTCGGAAACCAAAAATGCACCTTCTCCGTCATTGCCGCGAGTTCATCACCAGTATGGGTGCTCCTGATGATTTTTCAACCGAGATGTCAGAGCTCTTGCCCATTTCGAACGTCAAAGATGCGTAACATGCAGCAATGGGGTCAACTTCATGCTACAGTTGCTGCAGCACAATGATCGCTACACCGCGATGGTCTACATGGAACACACTCTTCGGTGGCTTGCATTGTACAGATGGTATGTCGAGGAGAGTGCAGTAGTCCTGAACATGATGACGTGTCGAGAGAAATAGCAAAAGACCAGGTGCACCCGGCAGAAAAGGATCTTTGCCGGTGAATCTGAACCAATGATTCGACCCAGTACACAATCTCTGCGGCAGTTTATACTTTCATCTATTTGTGCACGTTCACGGTCTTTCACGCGGATATTACTAGCTGAAGCAGCTGCAACCATCAACATTCCGATATTGCCATCACTTGTCAGCAAGCATCTGCATGTAATCCAGGGCCGTGATGCGGTCAGTGTGATCTGGAGCGACGGAAATGAGTTCAAGGAAGACGTAACCTTACAACCTCACAATAATGTCACTTTCTACTCACCGGAATTTCATACTGTTCAGCAGATGAACCGGATCCTGCTCGACTCCAGCGTTGAGGGTACGCCAGATGGTGAGACGAACAGGCAGCCACCACAGGTGATCTGAGTGCGCAAGGCCAAAATACGGATGATGGACTCCGCGGGTGCCGCCCCACATTTCCCATTCTATACTTCACCTGTTCACCACCGACCAGGATCTCGCTGGTAGGTCGGATTATTGCGAGGACTGGTGGCTGGCTGTTGCAGCAGCACCCTCATTTCCTTTCATGCCTTCAAGCCTGGGTTGATAGACCATCACTGCTGGAGTTGGCCATTGTGGTCGGTACACATTTCGAGCATTGTTTAGGGCACCCTCAAGAAGTTCATGTGTTTTTCAGAGTGTTAAAGGAATCAACACAACATGTTATTGCCGAGGAGAAAATTGAAGGGCTGTGCCACTTGGTCCCAGAGATCCGGGCAGTGACAGGGAACGGTTCGGTATGGATTGTAAATAATCAAGTGGATTTGGATACGTACTGGGATGTATATCAAGACAAAACACATATGGACGAAAGGTTTGGAGCCACCTCTGCCATTTATCCACACCAATGCCAGGAGTCCCACGCAGGGGTGCACTTGAAATCCAGCTTGTGTATATAGACAATATATTAGTGTAATGAGATCTAGAGATGTCTATTGATACAAATCTCTCGTGACGATGCTTGAGGTAGCAGCGATGAATTGACAGCATGATCCATGAACACAGTCAAATATGATACCAATTGGCAGTGAGGGCTGCGGCGCGTCAGGGAGGCACGCGGAGCAGAGTACATGAAGAAGCAAATTTGTGGACCTCCCAGGAAGTGGTAGGAATGCTGTGAGATGCTCCTTTGCGATTGTTGAAAGTTCACAGGCGCACCAGGAGCTGCTTGGAGCACGTCGGAGCATAGTATAATCATACGGGAGGGTTTGCAAGCCTCCCAAGTCCCAAGGATGATCTCGGAAGGTGGGTGCCAAGCCAGGGAGGAAATTGCATTTTCGTGATGTTACTGAAGCTCCCATATTACGGCACTTTGACCCTGTTTGGCCCGTCGTGATTGAGACTGACGCAAGCGACCTTGCAATCGGTGCAGTACTCTCCCAAGTCATTGATGGACGATTGCACCCTATAGCCTATCACTTTCGAATGATGGATAAAGCTGAGATCAACCACGACATCCATGACAAAGAGATGCTCGCCATAGTATCCACGTTCAAAGAATGGAGACGTTATCTCGCATGTGCAGCTCACCCAATCAGTGTCTTCATCAATCACAAGAATCTAGAATACTTTACCACTATGAAGATCTTGAATCGGAGACAAGCCCGCTGGGCTCAAGAGTTGGCTGGATATGATTGTATAATATGCTACGAACCCAGTAGTGCAAATGGGAAACCGGATGCATTATCTAGGCGTTCGGAGTACCACCCTAAAAAAGGGTAAGGTTGTGCCGAAGAAAACAAAAACCAACCTATTCACCGTGTTCCGACACCTGATCATTTGATAACATCTGAAGGAGAAAGGGTACAAGCGATGGTGATGAGGTTAGGAGGCGAACCAATTGCGATTTCTTCTTCAAAGTTGAGATCAGTTCCAGTAGTCGACTTCAATTCATGGCTGTTATAAGCAGTGGTCAGTGCCGCTAACAACAAGGCCGCATGGCAAGAAGAGTACATCCAAGCTATGGAAGGGAACCCAAGCTCAGACATCTCATTCGTCGACGAAGCCCTTTATTATAAAGGCAGACTGTGGTTTCCGGACAATCTGCAGTTGCAGAAACAGATATTGGGGGCGGAGCACGATTCGAACATGGCTGGACACATGGGTCAGGACAAAACAATCGAGCTGGTCAGACGAAGCTTCTTTTGGCCAGAAATGGAGAAACTCATCGAAGACTATGTCTGCTCATGCCCTGAGTGCCCAAGGAAAAAAGCAGCTCGTCATACTCGCTACGGACTCCTACAACCACCCGAATTAGTGTACTGCCAGTGGAATTCAATTTCGATAGACTTTATCATCAAATTACCGGTATCAGATGGATGCTCATCGGTATGGGTAATTGTCGACCGATTGACCAAAATGGCTCACTTCATTCCATTGAACGATGGAGAGAAGAGAGCTACACACCTGGATAAAATCTTTGTGAAAGTGCTATGGAGATTTCATGGTCTACCATCGAACATAGTGTCATATCGGGACACTAGGTTCACCTCCTCGTTTTGGTCCTTGTTGGACGAAGCTCTTGATATTAGGTTAAAGACGTCTTTGCCATTCCACCCTCAAACAGATGGGCAAACGGAAAGAGTCAACCAAACGCTGGAATGCTACCTGCGGAATTACTGCAACTACAAGGAGGACAATTGGTCCGAGATATTACCAATGGCAGAGTATGCATATAATAACTCTCTCACTACTGCTACAAGAATGTCACAATTCTTTGCAAACTTTGGGTTCGATCCTCGAACGAATTGGCCCATCGAAGGACAAGCAAAGAATCCGGCATCTAGGAACTACATTCACTGGATGACCAGCATGCATGCACTCTGCCGTAAGAGCTTTGAGCAAGCATGGGAGACAATGGGAAGGTACCATGACTGGCGTGCTAATGAACCTCCAAAGTATTTGGTTGGCGATCTAGATATTGTTACAGGGGTACTCCTGAGTGCGTGGATGCAGACCGCTATCGTTGTACTCGATGTCAATATGGTCTGACTTTAATGACTAAGATGAAAATGAAGAAGTGAAACTCGATGGTGGTTCGTCGTAGTCGTTGCAGGGTATCAACATATACAGGCATGCACGGAGTACAGTCGCTACCTAGAAATCATAGGAGTCCTGAAGGTAGTCTTTCGAAGACTTGTCGTATTCACGTTGCGAGGGATACTCACCGATTTCGCAAAAGTGGAAGTAATCATCCACAAGGTTGTTGTATTGCAAAAACTAGTACAACAAGTCAAGGTGGGCATTGGTGTGGCAATACTGGTGTAGATAGAAGGCGTTGTAGATAATGATATCTTCACAAGCGTATTGGGACATAAATAATATTGTTGATATTGTTAAGGTAAAAACTTAACAATATTTCAGGTGATTTTCCGCTGTTTGTTCTGACTGTGGATTGCTGATAGAGCTTGATCGTTTTTTGTTTTAAACAGGAGTTTAAGGTGGTCTTTTATAGGTGAGTATTTCCCATCAGAGGCCTATCAGTAAAGAATGACGATACTTCTCTATCTCCATCATGTGTGTGTATAGTACTATCTCAATGACACTCAGTCCACCAAAGTGGGTGTTCACCTAAACACCGATCATTACAACAGAGCCGATCTCGGTAGTATGTTGGTGGCGAGTTCCGTTTGACAACGTGTGGGGCGTGAGCTCCCACCAGGCATCCCAAAGGTTATCCTGCGTATTACATCGTTGCTGACACGCATATGGGACCAGTGCTTCATATGAGTTTTCTTTCTTCTGCATGAGTGCAATTGTGATCAAAGATTTAATGAGCTACCAACCCACACTGTGCCACGTACCTAGGGTCATCGCGTCTTATCTGTGTTCCCCGGAGGGTGGTGCTCTCTCTCAGTTATCGTGTTTGCAAACGCGACAGAGCTGAGGTTCGACAGTCTAGATCCGAACACTTATCTATGAGGTAGAGTCAACTACCAGGGCGCAGTTAACTTATCTCCGTTGATTCCTGATCTTGGGAAGATAGTAAAGTCCCTCATACTGAGATAATATCATTCATCCAACTATTTTCGGGGAACTCTTAATAGTTTCTGATCATGGTTAATATCCCAGTATTAGTTTGATATGGAGTAACACTGGTTTGATCTTTAATGCACAGCTGACTGGTAGGTCTCTGTAAGGCTATTACATTGCTTCGGCAGTATGGTTGGTATGTCCCATGCCTTGGCCAGCACCAAGACACATTTCCCTTGATTACTGTCAAATCGAGTGTGCGTATTGTCTCCGCGTGGATTAGCTAGTCCACTTTGCTAAAACACGGTATTGGAGCTTTGAATATTACAGGAATTTCACCCAGCTATGTTTGGCCTTCCGCTCACTCATCAGTAGACATCCTCAAGGGTGTATCCTTGATCATCTGACATAAGTTTGTCTGATGGTAAGCTTGGGAGACTAAGCCTGATGTACCTCATATGCATGATAAGAGAAAACCCCTAACAGTTATGCGAAATGGGAAGAACCTCAAAACTTGAAGACCATCTAGGAAACTAGATGCGAAGCTGCATGGACCCTTCAAGGTCTCGAAGGTGCTCTCGTCCACCGCTAATAAGCTTGAACTACCCAGTCAATGGCGTATTGACAATGTCTTCCATGTATCACTGATTGAACCTTATCGACTCGCCACCAACCCTTCGAGACCTACACCTGAGCCCAATCACGAAGCAAATGAGCTGGGTTACGATGTGGATGGTAATGAGTACGAAACGGGTTACCAAGTCGAAGAAATCATGGGCATCCAGTACAGCAAGGAACGGAAACGGGTTTTATATCTGGTCAAGTGGAAGGGGTACCTGGAAGAAGCAGATTGGACTGAGGAACTTTATGAGAACTTCGATATCAAGAGACTGTTAATTGAGTATCACAGACGGAATCTTCAGGCCACGAAGGATAACAGGACTAAATGAACGGTTGAGCTAGTACCTTTTCCCCACAAAGGGTTTTTAATGGCTAGCAAGACATCTGACGAAGGATTTAGTTTTGGGCACAAGGGGTCATATTTTCCAACCAAGAGAAAAGATTGATTTGGTTTTTAAGGGCACACAGGGTCAAGATTTTTTCCAAATCAAAAGAAAGAAAAAATAAAAGAAATCAAAGTGTCTTAGCTGGACGCACCAGATTGACCGATTCTGCTTGCTGCCATATGTCTCATTTGGACGTAAGCAAACTGATTCGTACATTGTGCTTGAATGTCTCAATCTGGTCGAAGCGAAATGGTCCGTACGGATTCACTATGTCGTGGATTTCAAATAAATCACTTGATCGCACTGGATCAAATTTCACCAAAGGCAACGAAGAACAAATTAGTATGGAGTATTGTCGTTCAGAGACGAACTCTCTAAGAGAGGGGGTAGTGTTACCCGTATCACGTTGGCAGCGGGGTCACATATGATAACCCGAGACTTCCCTGATTAGATGTCATCGGCTATCACTCGTCTCGGATGCCAGAGCCAATCTTTTTGGACGGCTAGCGAACGAACACCCACACCATCGATAAGCATCGACGGCTAGTTAATGGCTGCGGTCGCTTCTGCTCCGAATCGCCAATAACAAACAAATAGGTGAATGGCATCGGCCAAGAAGCTGATACTTGCCGATGACAAACAAACAGCCAGCAAACAACTGAATGGCGCCAGCCACATGGCGACAACTGCTGGAGACCTAACAATACGTGCCGACTCTGAACAGCAAAGCTGCTCTCTATCGAAACAGGCCTATTTGTCTGGTGGTCATCAGTTCAAAAAGATACCACTGGTCCGGAGGCACACGCCCGCGAAGTTGATGTCATAAAGGATACCAATGGTCTGATCATGATCTAATGACGATAAAGACGATAGAGGATCGAGAGATGGAGGCTGCGATAGTTGCGAAGGAACGGGCATTGTTTCGAAGGAGGTCCGAAGGCAGTTAAGGTGCTGGAGCTCCAGAGAACAGCGTAGTTAGAAGTATTTGTTAGAATGCGAAGAAAGAGGTATAAAGACCTCTGCATTCTTCGAGGGTAGAGAGGCATCATCAACCTTCTCAGCGAGGAGAACAAGCCTTGATATTATACGTATTGAAATGGTATTCTTTTCGTTCAGATTCTTTTAGTGATTTTCACATCCCGAGCGAAGCTCATGACCTACCGACGAAGTAGTCCCGAATTCAGTACGGATACTCTTTGACCAGGTAAACCTCGAGTGAAGCTCCCAGTGTTACACATATATAATCTTTGGCCCGAATTCGTGTTCAGTGCAAACAGTGCTGGAACAACACATTGTAAGGACGATGATCCGATGAATACTTTTGAAAGGTTTTTCTCTATCTATTCATTTATTATCTATAGTTCTTCTCTTGACTGGCTATAGATTGGTCCAAATGGTAGTTTGAATTCTACTTGAAGATTGATGTTGTAATTGTATAGTCCATGAGATGATAGTCTCTCAGCAATCACCATATTCAATAAGGGGACAATTTCATGACAATTTTTTGGTATTATTTGTTCAGGCCATTTATCTTGTATGTCCACAATGTCAAGGGCTTTATTGATTTCATACATGGTTGCTGCATATACCATGAGTTGCTTCTTCTTGTTTCTGCACATAAAAGGTGCCACTACTATCATATGTATATCCAACTTGGGTTTGCACTGAGTTTCATTTGTTTCCATATAGTCTTCCCATACCCATATGTTTTTGTGATATTGTTAAGTTGTTGACAGTAGTTGCTTTCAAAACCAATTTTTGTGCATCAAAATCTGATTGTACCAGTGTGGAATTGTAGCCCTGGGAGTTCCAATAATATTGGATAGTGTTCCAACTGGGTAATAAATACAGATAATTGTTCCTGATGTCTGCAAATTCCCATGTGTATTGATACATTTATGGTAATGGTTTCTGATTCAATGGGGCTTCCATCCATTACCACTCATCCTTGTAATGCTCACAGTTTTTTTTCTTTTGACTGATGATGGTAAACAAACTCTTTATCCACCAATACCATATCTGTGGCTCTACAGTCAATCAATTCATACATGTGAATTGACTGGTTACCGATTTTGAATAAATACTTCACAAATAGGTACTTGCTGTCCATTGAAATTTGATTTATTTCCACACTATTGATCGAAAATTGCTAAATTCCAACCCAGGATTGAAGACTTGTTGTGAATGGAGAATGCTGTCCAGTGCAATGGCTATTGTGGTTGCACTTGTTTAAACTTTTCTCAATTCCATTTCAAATTTTTTTCTATTCCCTTGCTCCTGATTTTCTTTGGATAAATTGATTTTCACCTCTCCTGATGCTGTCTTGAACTTTCTAGAACAACTTGCTGCAAAATATTTGGAATCCCCACTATATATGCATAGTCTTCCTTTCTTTCTACATTGGCATTCCTCAGGTATAATGTTCTTTCCTTTGATTATAATATAATCCATTGAAACAAGGCTATGGTAACCTGCTATTGTGTGTGCTCAGGCCAGCTCTGAAGTGCAAGTTGTATTGTTCACATATACAGGTTTTTTTGACCCTGCTGTTTATCCCGCTGACCTGTTGTTGGCCATATGAACTTTGATTTACGAGTTTTGCTTTGCACACAGCTTCACCAATTCATCACGGTCTTCCAGTATCTCAGTATATTCTAGGGAATCTTTGAGTTTATTGATCAGGCCTTTGCTATGGGTATTTCCTTTGGCTGCATCATTTCCGCTAAAATTCGGTATCTATCATTGTAATTGCACAAAGAATATGTAGAATTCTCTCTCTTTCAGTCGTATTCTGTCGAGTTCTCTTTCAGCTGTTGCTTGAATGTCTTGGTTACCAAAGGCTAGGTGTAATTTATTCGGCAAGGTTCATGCATTGGTCGGATTGTTATTGCCAGTTTCTTCATGACAGTATGGTTCATGTTGTTGGTGGGCTATTCCCTCCATTTTATGGGCTGTATATTTGATCTTGGCTTGTTCATCGTAGAATGAACATTGGATATCTTTCAATTTCTGTGCCAACTGGACCTTCCATCCTCAGAATACCAATCTGTCTGTTTCTGAAAATCAAAGCATATCACTGCCTTGATAGCTTACCTGTCTCCCAGATATTTTTCTACTATTGCCATGATTGCCTGCATACACAAGCACTCTTTTGACTTGCTCTCAATATTCACTTCTTTCTTCCCCTCCCATCCATAACAGATCTTGTGGGTACTCAAGTTCTTGTCTCAGTTTTTCCAAATCTGCTGGTGCCCTGGGTACCAATTATTGTCCTGCATTGGATATTTGGCCTCCAGATATCTGTGTGCGTAGACAGTCACTCTTGGTTCCAAGTCCTTGCTTTTTGTTGTGTCAATATCAGCTCTTGGTCTGAGTATACCTTTTTTATTACAAGGTTCCTTTCTTTGTTCATCTGGAAGCAGTTCCTTGCCTTGATTTCCTTGATTGTTGTCACCAGAGGGATGATTGATTGATTTAGTTGGCTTATTTGGCTTTCTATTTTGGATGGTAGCACCCATAGACGCTTGGAAACTGTTCTCCATCTGTACAGTTTTCAAATTTTGATTGATACAGTTAGTTGTTGATGTTGAATCCTGGCTCTTATATCAAGTGTGCTATCTCTAGTATTAGCAATAATCCAATCCAGAGCCTCTAGTCCGGGCTCAGGTCAAAACTGAACTTTTTACAAATTGATGGTTTGGGTCGCCAGTAGAACCAAACTGGCAAGAGCTGTCCGGATTGACTTCATATTTTGTATCCATCGAACATTGTGGGTTATTCAACGTATGAAAAAATGGGTCCATGATACTGTGCATGCAACTTTTCAAATGCCATATATTATGCAGTGAGTGATGCAGATTGATTGTTTTGACTGTCACCAACATCGCTTCAGATACATTCAATTTCATTTCAACATTTCATACAATGTATATTGTATTATTATAGCTTAGCTTTATTACTAAACAAATAACAGGCAATATTACTATGTTTGAAGTTGTGCTTTGGTAAATTGAAATATGGTTTGGTTGATGTTAATTCCTGCAAATATTGTGAAATCAACTATATGTATATCCATTATTGAGTCATTGTCAATCGTTTGTACATATTAATTCTATTAGATGTTATTTTACCATATGACAGAGCTTGAATATTTTTTAAAGCATATCCCAATACATCAAGCTTTTGTATACTGTTATCAGGAATTTCCATATAGCATACAAGTGGAAATAGCCAAACAGTATCTACTGTGTGAGCAGTTGCGATTATCATATTATATTTTGTGACTGACGAACAATTGATTATATATATTAGTATATATCAATACCCCATATTCTTGAACATACAGTTAATGGAAATTTGTCATAGTAATGACATGGCTAATTCAGTGTTGGGGATACAGGCAGCTAGTGCACTTGATGTTGATTTTGAATTTAGTAGTTGTAAATGAACTGATTTTATTAGTTGACAACTTATTCAACATATATATCAACATTTTCAGAAGGGAAGATTCAGTACTACTTGGTGGAATCATGACTCAATGAAATTTATATATTAGAAATGAGTTTTCAGTTCACTATATTATGTAAATATACAATCACATTTGGCAAAATAGTCAAATGAATCATATCAACCGACTTTATCAGCAAATAGTCAGTATAATATGTGGCAAGAACATTCTAAAATGAGCTTCCACGGAGCGTCAATGCTTTTCAGTTCACTATTTCATTTGGATATGAAATTGCATTGCGGAAAATAGCCAAATCGGTCATATCGACTGACTTCATCAGCAACTAGTGAAGCTGAATTATGCCAAGTACATTCCGAAATGAGTGTCAATGAGTATCAACAGCAGCTCGAAATGTGGCAGAAATCGAATATCAACTCTGTGCAGGTTACCACTTCAATATTGCAAATTTGCACATTCACTAAAAGTATTGATTCAGTCATGATGGCAGACTTTTAACAAGAAATATCTGTGTTCTAGTATTGTATGAATGTTCTAAAATGAGCATCAACAGAGCCCCAACACTTTTCAGTTGACGATTTAAATTGAGTGTACAATCGTGTTCCGCAAAATAATTCAATCAGTCATATTAACTGAATTTATCAGCAAATTTTCCGGATTTAATGTGGCAATAACATTTCAAAATCGGTGTCAACAGAGCATCAGTACTTTTCAATACACTAGCTTATGTAAGTATACCATTTCATATGACAGAAAAGGCAAATCCGGCATATTGAGTAACATTATCGTCAAATGGTCAATATGAAGTATGGTAAGATCATTCTCAAATGAGCATCAACAAGCGTCAACAGCGGCTTAAAATATAGCTTAAATTCAGTGTCAACTCTCTGCAGGTCACCACATTATAATTGCAAATAAATGTATTTGCCAAAAATATTGATTTAGCCCTAATGTCCAACTTTGAATGGGAAATATTTGTGTTCTAGTATTGTATAAATGATCCAAAATGAGTGTCAACAGAGAGTCAACACTTTTCAGCTGATTATCATATTTGGGTATACAATTATATTCCGCAAAATGGTTCAAATAGTGATATTGACTCACTTCATCAGCAAATGGTCAGCATGAAGTGTGGCAACAATGTTCTAAAATGAGGGTCTACAGAGTATCAACACAGTTGATTATACTATCTTATTTAAGTATACTATCGCATTTCGCAGAAAAGTCAAATCAGTCATATTGGCTGACTTCAATGTCAAATGGTCATGATGAAGTATGGCAAGAATGTTCTAAAATGAGCGTTAATGAGCGTCAACAGCAGCTTACATTGTGGATTCAATTGTGCATGAACTCCCTGCAGGTCACCACTTCATGATTGCGAATGTGCGCACTCCCTAAATGCATTGATTCAGTCATAATGACTGACTTTTAACAAGCAATATCTGTGTTCTAGTATTTTATAAATGATCCAAAATGAGTGTCAATGAGCGCCAACAGCGCCTTATTATGCAGCTCAAAATAAATATCAACACTCTGCAGGTTACCACTTTACAATAGTATACAATCGTATTCTCCAGGAGTGTTGATTCAGTTATTATAACCGATTGTTGCAACAGCAACAGCAACAGCAACCGCAAAAGCGACAGCAGCTATCAAACCTGGTCATCGGCAAGAGAAAGATGAATATTGTCATCCGGCAGTGTAGCCCAATCATCTGGAGGGGTATTCTCATCGTTCATGACAGTATCAGTGTCACTTGCATTGACGTCAGCAAAACTTGTATTCGGGGTGGTCTCTGACTGCCGAAAGAGTAAATGCTCAGCCAGCACCATCCGCTTGTGAATGTGTGCTTGTTCCTGGTCAGTGGCAGCAAGGTCCTTGGCAATCCAAGTGAGGAAATTCAAGCAAGGAAATCGTCATCATGATCAGCCGGGTCGTTCCAGCCAATGATCGGAATGTTGTCTCCACGCCCCCACTCTTTCCACATTATGGGAATTGCCACTTGTATATTGGAGATCTCTTTTGATTGCGCTTCTGCCGATGAAGACAGGAAGTTGTCTTCCAGACATTTGTAAGCCACTGCCAAACATATGTTAGACCCGTTCATACAATTGAAATGATACATACAAGCAGCCGGAGAAGTAGGTGAGAAGTCCTGAGTAGGTATGTAAGTTCCAGTCTGATAGGTGGACAGAGCATGCCAGAGCGCTGTTGCAGCAAGGCTAACAAAGTTCAGGTTGATCTTTCTGATCATGTGCCAATTGGTATTTCCAAGTTGTCTGGTCTCACCGAAGTTGGTGCTGTGGATAAGCTCCATTATTTCAGCATTAGCAAATCAGAAGCAACAGTCCTAATGGAATATCAGTAATTGGAAGAGTACATTAGGCCTCAAATCAAGAGCAACATGCATCGCAATCCGCACGGAGTCAGATGAACCTATCCTTCTCCAAAAACCAGCCTACTGTCCTTGACACCTCCATCTCTGGCTGCTTATTCAGCTCATAAAGTGACTGAATACTCTGTTTTGCCCTATGGGTCAATGTACTATAAACCATAGTGATTTTGGCCATGCACTGTTCATCAGTAAAGAACCAATGAGTTTGAACGAAGTACTTACTCTTGCCAACCATTGTTGGGTAGGCTTCATTCCAAAATCTCTTCGGCTAATGCTCTTCAAGCCTTCATGCCACCAGACATGTGGCTGTGCTGTTCGTATTGCCAGGCCAGCGAAATGGTCCTGGAACAAAGTGCAGTGGATGATTGTATTTTTCATGACGTCAAGAATGCTGCCTGGGATACTGAGAATACTCGATTGGTCGGTGAATTCAGAGCATGCAAGTATCCCCGTGAGTGCATCAATTATAGATTTGTATGTCATGACCTCTCTGAGCAACTGAGCTGCCTGGCGTGCAAGCTTACAATACTCGGCAGGAAAGTGCTTCTATGTGAAGAACATCAGCATTATGTCAAGTCAATTACTCGTTCGGACGGTGGAAAATTACGTTACACTTGCCAGTTGTCATTGTGAGAGCTCCCTGCTCCACTTTGTGTGTAACTATTGGTACATTGACACAATTTGGCATCTGTGCAGGTGGAGTCAGATGCTCCTGTAAAGGCCATGTCCCTAGAGATGATGTTGAAGGTTCCAAATATGGAATGATGCGTGGGCTCTCTTCATTGCGACATGGCAATTCTCCATACGGATCAGGAATCTCTATTCTTTCACGTCTGGTTGAGTGTGGAGGAGAAGGCCCACGAGAAGATTGAAGATCGAATTCAGTTGAATATTTGAGGAATTTGTACTCATCGTCATCGTGATGAATTCACCTGAAGCAACAACTGGGGTGAGGAGAGGATGGACGTCCTGAGTATCTTTGTCTTTGTGCAGGTTCCACTTGCTATGACAAAGCGGTGAAGTTTTCAGTCATAATAAGGGAGCATAAATAAGGGGTAAGGAAAGTGCAAGGTGAAAGTGACAGATCTGGGGTAAAGGCATATACTGAAAGAACGAAGAACTCGGTCAATGTGCTGCCAAATACTCTTGTCCAAACAGCGGCTGTTGTAATCTCATTTCTCTCTGGACTTGCGAAGAATATATTTGAAATGATATTATCGGTTAATATTAACTAGGTAGTCAGTAAGCCAGTTGACGTGGAGCTCAGGCAACCAGAATGTAGTACATGGTATCCATTGGTTGATCAGACGATATTGGTCCACCAACGCTGAAACCACTTGGTTATCTGCAAATCATTGTATAGGTACATTCCCCATCAGGAATAGCTTAGCATTTGGTACGTACTATGTCTTTGATAAGTCTAAGAATACACTAGTCGCAACAAAGAACTTCTCCATTGAGATAGCAATGATATTCCAAAAGTATATTCACTGCCGTGCTATTGCACTTGGATGAAAACTATTGAACGTTCGTACTTACCTAGCTGACCGATCATGTTGGTCACTTCCAACCATGACATAGACGGCCAGTTAAGGGTATGGATAAAAATAGGTCAATACCAAAACCTCCAAATGATGCAAATCTCCATCAATTGCATATGAAATAGCATGAGCATTGGAAGATTGAAAACACCATGTAATTACAGAATTCCCGTAGTGAACTGAAGGAACTATTAATCTTGACATGAAATACCAACTGTTACAAAAGCAATAACAGGCCATGGAACATAACTATCAACGCAACCAAAAATGTGACCTAAAACTCCAACTGATTCATTATCGCTAGGACTGTCTTTCGGACCAGTCAGAAATAGTTTCCAACGTGTAATCCACTTGTTGAGACAAGCGACCTACTTGTCCTTTGGCAGAGACAGTGTTTCCGGCAACAGGGAATTTAGAATGTAGGGATGATCATTGAGCCTGGTAATCTCTGACTCATCAACATCAGTATTTGTCCAGTCAGCATAAAATTTCACAGCCCTGGCCCAAATACATTTCAGCATCCACTACTGGCATAAGGTACGCTTTTGAACAATGATCCCCCTCTTTTTCGGGCTTGCCCGGCTCGATGGGAGAGATTGCGGCTTCTCCTTGAATGCACTATTCTCAACATTCTCTTCTTCGTCAATATCATATATGGGGATATCTGAAGCCTCAGAAAGACGTGCTCATTGGTCGAAAAAGAGATGATTGCCTGGAATCAGTGAATCAGGCTGTGCAGGATCTGATGGGTTGCAATGGTACACAACATATAGAAGTGGATCAGTTGAATGGCTCGCCCAAGCCAGTCACCCACTCAATGCTTGGTCATCATGGAGAATTACCATCTTGTCCTTCCTTGCAGCCTTCAAAATTCCATCATTCTCTACCGTAACTGCTCAGATGGCCAGAATAGTTCTTGTCATATTGGGGATCGAATGTACCAGTGACTGTGTCAGGTCACTCAAGGAGGTCGAGGAACCCAAGGAATTCATTGTAACAACAAGGGAATTGTCCTCCCAAGGCCACATATAGGTGAAACTCTGACCTTCTTGCTTCTCAGCTATAATGGGGGAAACATATGCAACTGTAATTGCAATCAGTGAAGAACTATCTGGAGCTGAAACTATCCCTGTGGCTTGTCAGTTCTTTTGCTGGGTTGGCAAGTCAAATTCATCGTCAACCTCAGCTGACTGCATGTTAGAAAGATCACAATGGAGGATGAGATTGCATACAGAGTTCAACAGCCTGTTTGTTTGACTGTGTAGACAATCCAAAGAGGCCTGCCACTCAGGCCAATTGGACAGCCTCCTGGGTAAAATGGTTAAAGGCGGCCATTCACTGTACAATAGGGTCAGTCTGCGTACCTTGTTTATAATGCTGGGATTTTGCCGAGTGCGGAGTTGATTCCTCGATCGTCTGCACGAGATATTTGAGGAAGTACGACCATTTTTTGTCTCTTGTGCCTTTCTTACCATCGATTCCTTTTGCAAGGCCATAAGCCCTGATTTGAGATCTAACTATATTATCTCTCCGGCCAAAACTGGAACCTGTTCCTCCAACAGCAAGCGTCTCCGCAACCCACCCAGCATCCTTTATCACCCCAGCCTTGGCCAAATATTGAATGTTCCTGGGAGCCATCTTTCGAACAGGAAACTTAGCTCTTTGACAGAGCACCTCATGCGTGGAGAATACTCATGAATTTGTTAGATATAAATTTGATTGTAGAGTCAGACGAAAGATTCCAGCGCTTGGGAGGGACATTATGGCTAAAATGAATGAACAGAAGTATCAGTTAGAGAGAGTATGAAGAGCAGGAAGAGAAGTCTGGGGAATATGGAGTCATTTCAGGGGAGAGATGGGAGATATATATGTTTGGCTGCCCCACACCCACCAGGCATCTTCTTGAACGGCTCTAGAATTACGATATTTTACTTCTAGTTGAACAGCTTCAAGGATTATAGGTATTTGAATAAGAGTTTGGTCAAGTGTGAATTACTCGTCACAATGCTCAAGATGCTTGTACGATCTGGTTCACAGTTCTTGGGTTACGTGCCCTTGTATTCTTGAACAATGGAGTAGTTTAGCCAGATGATAGTGGATGCTCCTCTACATTTGACTATATGGTGTAAACGTTACCATCGTGCTGTGTTTCAAAGTAAGCATCACAAGAGATACATATAAGGTATGAATCTATTGGCCCGGACAAGCAGAATCTTGCTTTCTTACCTTTTTTCAATACTGACAATCTGCTCAAGTGATATTGTCGTCTGGATACTGTCGTTTGTAGGGAGTTTGTACGTTCGTGCAGTGTTCTACGATCGGACCGCTGAGGAAAAGAAAGCAACCAGACCTGACGTTAATAATCATGTGATGCAATCAATTGATGTTATGTATGATGCTTTCGTTTTACTGAGTCAATTCTTTGACTAGAAACGAAATTCTTTTACTCAGCCTCTGAAGCATCATTGATATCATGAGTTCCCGAATCACGTGCATGTTCTGTGGCCGAGTGTACATCCATTTAATGTTCTTCATTGTACATCTGCAAAATGTTCACAGAGAAAGAGTCGGAATGATCATGTGAAACATGCTTCCAGATGAGGGCTACATCGTTGAAGACAGATTTATTCTTATACCAGAGCCAAATTAGCCCAAGATCGACTTTGGCGAGGACAAGGAGTTTCGTGCTCCCGACCCAGGATGCACCTCATGCGACAAAGAAAACGATCAACCATGGACCGAAGCAGTGCAGCCATCAGCTTCCCATTCAACAGAACTTCGATCCCAGGGGCTAAATGCTAAGCAACCTGGAAAGCCGTTTGATGGTCCGTTTCTTCTAATAGACGGGAAATCTACAGGTTGGATCCCTTTCCCAAGTGAGCGGGAGTATCCATTCACCAAAGGGGTAGGTAAGAACTGAATCACCAAGACTGCAGTTGATAGCCTTTTGAAACTTGATGCCAATCAACCTTTTACTTCTTCTCACCTACTCTTCAAAAGTATCGATAACATAACCTATGACCTTGTATTGCAAACATGGAAAACTGGCAAGGTGTCTTTAATGTGTTTGAATACCGAAGGACTTTCTTCGTACACGCAATTCATTGATTGCGACCCGATAACTGGCATTGAGTTTCTCCTTCGACGACGGGCGTATAAGGACCATATGACATATGCACTGAAATGGTAGTATAACGAGGTGGGTGAACAAATCTACTCCAATGTCCATGCGGGAGACTAGTGGTGGAATCAACAGGTGTGTACTTTATTCCGCTCTTTCAAATGCGTAGCTTTCGCATCCAAGCTGAAGAAGCATTTGTTGAATTCAAAATCTGTCGGCAGCACTATTATTCCAATTGTTGGTAGCTCTGATCAGACTTACCTCACCAATTGTTCTGGTGATAACAAGCAATAGCCTGTATACCTTAGCTTGGAAATCAGTTGGTTATCTGAACGATGCAAGCCAACGAAGAAGTGCTACGTCATGATAGCATTTCTTCCAGTTCCACCAAAGCATTCATTGACAGGACCTGGTACACCACAGGTATTGAAACAGCAACAGGACTGTGATAAAGAGGTTACACGAAGCATCTTCGGGCTAATATCTATGTGTCTGGACGAAGTATCTGAGCATAGCACGCTTATGGTATGCTCAGATAGATATACACAATTGTGCTTTCCCATTATATGTGCATGGACTGCTTACTATTCAGAGAATATACACCTCCACTCAATTCAATCTGGTCATTGTCACGTGTGTGACACCCCAAAGTCTTTGTTCTTTGCCTGCACCTCGGAGAATCTCTGCCCACTTCATCCTGAAATTGATTACCGCATCCGACACAGATGTTGCGTAATCACGAGGAAATGCTGCCCATTGATATTTGGGCGATCGAGGCGTTTGGCAAACTGAAGAAGTCTTCTGGGGGCTTAAATTATTCGATTGGGTGAGTTTCTTAGTACCAGATGTGCGTTACACCATCTACCTCAGCATCTTAAAGCATCTGATGCAAGGAGTAATACCATTTCTTGAACATCACAATCCGATGGACCGATTCAACCAAATTTGGCATCAAATGTCACCATACCTGGGATTTACACCATTCACAAAGCGATACATCGGGAAAAAATCCCTGCGCCCGGATGCATTCGTCACGCCCGGGTGTGAGTCGTGCGCCTGGAGCGCCTGGAACGCCGGGAGGCAGGGTGATATGTAAGTCCGCGACAATACGATGTGACGCACTGCGAATACACCTCTAGGCGCTATAGATTCACACGGTCGCATATCACTCTGCTGGATGCCTTCTGACGTTTAATATACTGTGTTTTTCGTCTGGTCGTTGCAATTGCATGGTGCTGGGTGCATGGTGGCAACACCGCTCTGTGCATTGTAATGATGATGCTACGCACTGCATATATCACCATACCGTCAGCGTATTGCAAAGTAGTCTTGATTGAGTCTATTAAATCTATTTACACTTCTGAACATCGTTTATACCCTTTTCACCACTGTATTCAACTCATCCTCCAGCATATAATAAATGTCGTTCCAGGTCGCTAGGTCTATATGACTATTGACTATCCATCCTTTATTCTCCGACTTTGACGAAATGGGCTTCTCTGGAATTAAGTGAGCCGCACCCACAATATTTCCTGCACTAATAACTGCATATGCACCTCCAGAAGATAGTTTCACTACCCTGACAAGCTGCAATGCACTTTCCGGCATTCCACCGTTGGCAGGCTTTGTCACTTCAACATATGCTAGCCAAAAGGTATTCTTGCCGCGCGGATGGACGACTCACAGCTTGAATAGACGAAGCATACGGTACGGTACACGTCCCTGCAGTGCCTTGTGAGACAGCTCCTGCCCCTCCTTACGTTGCGAAGTCTGAACCCATACCCAGTCATTGCGGGCAGCCCCGGAATACCATCGTTTATCTCCAGTACATCTGAGCTTCTGAATAATGCGCTCGCCATGCATATTGCGTGATTCTACCTCCAATCCATGGTAAATCGCGGCAGCGCTGCTTAAGAGATCATCTGAATCGATGATGATCTTCTTGGAGTGTAACAAACGACAGGTGGCATCGTATAGTTCATTTCGGAGGACGTCGTCACCGATTGTTTTCAAGAGGCCTTGAAAGTTCGTGACTTTCTCTTTTCCTTTGTGCTGCTGGGGAGATATGAACCTCAATAAACGACGTCTAGTGGTTGCTTCCGTCGTCACTTCCGTCGTCGCCTGTGGAGCAGCTCGTTTACGATTCCATGCGTCGCGATTGGCCTTTCTGACAGCGAATGCATCACTCCGAAGGTAGTAGTTGATCATCTGAGAATAGTAATCACCGGTCTTATTCGAGGCATTAAACCCGTCCTTAATCTGCTTCCGGTGAGAGCTTTCTCCGATCTCTGTCGACCACTGTTTAAACGATCCGTACTGTTGTATCTGCTCTCGGAAATGCTGCATGAGATGGATCTTGGGAAAGTTGAAATCGCAACCATCTTCAATGTATTCGGCCATTTCTGCATCGATAATATCTTTCCATGTGTCGTGAATGCGCTGTCGAAAGGCTGCCGTTTTCTTCTTGTTTTCCACCGAATTCAACTCGGCATCCCGCTCGGCATATAATTCTGTACGTCTCTCTTTGGCGTCTGCTGCAAGTCGTTTGCCAGCCCTGAATTGTTGAAACACATCCTTCAAATCGTGGAAGCGACGTAGAGCATCATCCATAAGGTCCAGCGTTTCATCATCGTGAGAGTCATACTGGCAATAGAAATAGAACTCAATAAGAGAGCGAGAGCACTCAACTGCACGGTCAAAAACACTACGCTGAGAGGGGCTTGGGTCCCGCAGAGCATTGCGTACAACACCCACAAGGAATCGTGTCATTGTCTTGATTTCTCCTCCGTTCCAACGCGAAACCTCCTCATATGCACATATTGGCTTTGTCATATCAAGGTATGCAGGCACCGAGAGCCAAATATCGTTGAACTTGTCAAGCCGCTTATGCTGCTTGAGAAATTCGTGAAGCCATGTCAGGAGGTGCTTCAACATTCCATTTTGCATCGTATGGAGCAGATCAGGCTTAGGAAGATCGCTTGTGACGCAATCGAGATACCATAAGATGTTGAAGCCTGGATTCACATCATGGCGTTTGAGTTCGGCGATACTGAGAGGTGTATTTGAATCCGAGAGCATACCATACATATTATGATCCCGGAGGTTATGTCGCTCATGTCGGTGGGGTAGATTACCCATCTCCAACTTGGGGCATTCGCACCAGTAGCATACACCATTCTTGATGTTGTGAAGGTCACGGTGCTCGGGGTAATCGGCCATCCATGCAGCCAGTGTCGAATAACAATGCCTGAAGTTGCCATCGGCACAGCGGGCATAGAAGGTGCGAGTCTCAAAATTAAGTAGGGGTTGCAACACATGCTGTAGCACGGTCTGAGAGACCATTCGATTATGCTCTCTCTGAGCATTTCTTCTTTTGAGCGGGACATCACGCATCTTGATGGCAATGGGCAAAAGAGCGACCAACAACACGCTGTGCATTGTGTGCTTCATCCGTGCTGCTGCTGATAGGTTGCCGATCGTCATATATATCGGCCATGCCTTCTTGTCGCCCGAGAAGTTCGTGAGGTGGGTGGCGTCAGACATGAATAGCATCGGCACCAGCGTGCCACCGGCGGGTATTGTTGTCTACATAATTGTGAGCATTGTAAACGGCATAAGAAGGAAGCTGACCTGCTTATCCCACCACCAGTCTCCAGTATGCATCTCGTTGTAAACACGGTGCCCAGAATCATTGAAGCAACGTTTCGGAGTATAAGTAAGATGTTCCTCATATGCTGGCTGCCGGAGTAGCCATTTTGCACACTCTATAATATCACGGTGCCAAAACTCAATTGCATCTGGATGCTGCACACTCCATGCCATCTGCAACGTAGCTTTCTTCCAGGAGCCATGGCCGAGTCCATCCTCCAGTGCGTCGATTTTCTGTCGGAGGTGGTAATTCGATTTCAGAGAATCGCGCACACTTTCTTTAAGGCCGCAGTTGCCCTTCAGTAAGTCGTCGATGACGCTTGCGGGAAGACCTTTTGATGTAACCAGCTCTGTAAAATTGTACTCCTCCTCACTGTCGAATGGATGGAAGGGGTTGTCAAAGTATTGCTCAGCGCTGTGCTCATCGTCGGTCGGAACGTATGCGACAGGGGCACCGGCATCGGGATATGAGAAGTTTGCAATTGTGTTCAAGTCTAATTCGGATGGTTCTGGAGAAGGAGACGTGTGCAATGGAGGAAACGCGTCGGGATCGTCAACGTGGTTATGGCTAGCATGAAAACCACTCTGAGAATTATGAACGCATTGCTGGAAGTTTTTTCGAACGTGTTCATGTGGCTTGGAGTCTGTCTTTGCTTCAAGGCGTTGGGCGCGATATCGAGGATGATCGCTTTCAATGTGTTTGTAGAGCCACAGGTCAGACTTGTACAGTTTCAAGCATACAGGACACAAATGATTCGAAGTTCGTATGGGAGCCATGGTGCACGCGCTGTAGAACATGCTGAGAGCTGAATACAGAATGTCTTGAGCGTTGCCATGCATGGGTCGTTGCCATGCAAGGGTAGTGGAATTAAGCGTAATGCCATGGAGGCTCTTCAAGGCGGAGATATCGTCCATAAAACATGTATTTCTAAGGCTTCACCTCCATTTGGACCATTTGCCGTTCAAAGCGGGCTTGAAAGTGCGCTTGGGCTCTAAATGCACTTGGCTGCAAGTGCATTTGGGCTGCTAGTGCACTTGACTGGGCGAACCTTGGGCGAAAACATGCGATATCACTCATTTTTTGTGCCAAGACTCATCTTCAGAGTTCATGACACCACGGCACCAAGTGAAACCGGTGTGCCCGGAGGTCTCTGCACCGTCAGAGATGCCGGTGACACTTTCTCACTCTAAATGGCAGGTCCCGACTGTTATTGAAACCGCACTGCGTCATTATGTTGGAACTTGACGTCACAGCCGTACGGTAGGGACTCAAACTGACAGATTTCAACGCTTTGACCCAACAATCACTTGACAAGACTCTAGGAGTGTTTCAAATGGCTCTCAGAGTCGAATAAAACATGCTGAGCATGATTCAGGCTGGAAGAGAAGTGCCAATTGTGACTCACAACCAGGAAAGCTCCTTCTCGAGTACGATGTTTGATATCACCAACGCTTTAGCCTGCGAGCCGCTCCCACGATTCTAGCACCTTGGATGGTTCACTTTGCACTGTATATATACTGCCGTATACTCCCTCCGTTTCGATTCTTCTCCATCTTCTCTATCTACTCCATCTTTACTTATTTACTCTGATTATTGTTTTTTGACACATTAACCCTAACCCTGCCTTACCCCTCTTACCCCTCTTATATAAAGCTCAGAACATTGCGATGCCACCCAAAAAGATCCCATCCACCCCCTCCAAAACCGATGCCATTAAGGATACTCTACTCCTAGATGGTTTCGCGAAGCAGTTCATGGCCGAGCACATTCGGGGCCTTATTCGGATGTATGCCATTCACGGTGTCAAGGATGATGGTGCGATTGACTTGATGTATGATATCCTTTTCATGGACCCAGTGACTACAAGGCACTTTAGACAGTTTCAGGGAATGTGGAAGCAGCGGGCATCAACACAACCACGACACATTGAATGGTGGAGTGGGTTCCGGGCGTTTCTCCGGGACTGTTTCGACAAAACTCGGGTCCAGATGAATCGGTATCACAAAGAAAACCCACCCCTACCTACCGACTCCGACGACGACGACTCCGACGACGACGACTCCGACGACGACGACTCCTGCGACGACGACTCCAAACGTGGCAAAGCCCATGCGAAGAAAGGCAGCTGGTATCCTGGGAAACCGAAGCTGAACCCACCATCCCACAAACATGGAACGCCACCTACCATTGTTGCCAATGTCCCTCAGAAGAAACGAAAACTGGATAACATTTCGACCGATGCCATCCCTACCGCCCCAAACCTCACATACACCTTCAGGGTCTGCATCATTGACCCTAAAAGCTACCCAGAAGAATACCTCCGTTGGGACGACGTCTTCGTGCACCACAGCGCAAACAGATGGCATCTCTCACGAGTCGAGAGTCCCACCGCAAAGACTTTACAACGTGCTGTCAGTCGCCTATGTCCCGCCAGGGATGTCATTATATTCTTGGGTGTCTAGTCATGCCGGGCGAAACCTCTCTGCGGCCATGTGATGCAACTCGACTGAATAGCAACGACTCCGTGGCCACCTTCTTCTCTGTTACAGCTTACAACCCTCTCATCGTTGTGGCTGTTCTGAAGGCAATGGCAGTTGTACCTCCAATTATTGCAAGGGCTACTCCACGAACACCACCACAACAACCTCAACCATTTCTTCCGAGAACAACTGGTGCCTCCAAACCGACCAATTGCCCGACCCCTGCTGCCAGGTTCGTCGCAATAAACCACCCAGCAAAGACACAACCGGAGGTGACTGCCACTCGCCGTGTCAAGTTTGCCCCTCTCCAAGACGTGTCCGCTGCGCCGCTTGAAAAGGAGTCGTCATCTATGCTAGAGGAATCAATGAATGACCCGGTAGTTGCACAATTAAGGAACGAGAGATCACAAGAGGTGCAGCGGGGGATAAGGTCGGTAATGGCGGGGGTGTTGATAGAGCGTGAGGCAATGTATGACGATGCGCCGGGGTCAGAGAGTGTTAAGCCATTGGGGTCAGTAGCAATTGGCACGCACCAAGATGCCAATCCCAGTATGAGCTTTACACAGCTCGAGGCGTTGAGTTTGACTCCACCTGGAGGTATTTTTGACTTATGATTTTTGGTACGTCTAATAGTGCTGCGAATGAATAGCATACTGACACACGTGTTAGGTTCGTGTTTGGGCCGGGTGGAGTCGTTTTTTGCATTTTACAGAGTTGTTTTTAGTCTCATTTGGGTTTTCTTAGAATTATTGTCTTTGTTTTCGTGGCCGGGGGATGCTAGTGTTTGATTCACTCTTTCAGTACGTCCCTTATCTTTCCAGCAATTGACTAGCAAGCTAACGACGCGTTAGGGATTTGATTTTTGGCGTTGGTTTTCTAATATCGAGCATTGTATTTGGGCTAGCAAGGATTGTATCTCCATCTTCAGGAGTCGTATTTTAGATTGTACGCGACATTTTCGTGACAAGCTAATACAATATGGTGTGAATCTGCCCCTTTATGAGACCACTTTTTCACAGCGACATGTCGGTCCTTTTCCACACTGCTTTAACCTTCGTCTGCACCGTGGAGTCGAATTCGCAACTGCATCCACTCTTTCTGCTTTTCTGCCAGTTCTGCTTTCTGAAAATGACTCGAACAACAAAGCCACTGCACAAGGCCACATCCTCAATTCCAAAAGCAACACCGGCCACTCCTGGAGTTGTCTCCCCAATGCCACGTTTTGCAAACGGTAAAAAGAGGAAACTCACTTTGCAGGCTGACAGGCAGAAGCGAAAGCGGACGAAGGCTACAGCTTCACGTATCGAAGGTTCGACTACTCAGATCACCTCAGCATCTACACCCATTGCAGCCCTGCAGCCGTCTCTGCCCCCGCCGAATGCAGCCTCCATTTCAATATCGCCATCACCCAGTGTCATTTCCGTCGGTATTCGTTCAGCGACAAACCTTAGTCATCTCCGGAGTCCACACCCATCATCATCGGCTTCACAACTCATCACATCGTCTCCGCCGAATACACCGTCGACTTTGTCAGTCAGGAGCAAACGATATGGGAGTCGAAGTGTCCTTGCACCAGGTGACCTTCGAGTTACTGCTGTACTGGAGACAATGCATCGCATGATGGAGAAACAACTACTGAGCGAGAGACCATTTCCAACTGAAGCTGAGTTAATGCTGGTAGCTTATACAATTTCGAGAGTGGTAGATACCGACTAACATCGTTTCTACACAAAGTCAGTAGAGTATTGCTGGCCCAAGGCATGCAGGCAGGAAGGAGTCAATATTAGCTTCCCGGAAGGTCAGAAGCAGTGTCTCAAGATAGTTCAGTATCTCCCAGAATTGCATTCTCATTGACTAACCGGCCATATGTCAGATCAAAAACAGTTGCAATGCAGTCCGATCGCACCTGATCAAGAAGGCCTGTGATCGTGTAGGGAGACTATACAACTTGCATCGTTTCGAAGACGATGATGAGCGCCTCATACACATTGACCAACTACTTTCAGATTTTACATTCACTGTGCGCCAATGCGATCGTACGAACGAACCTGAGGTGAGTCCTGTCAGCCATTCTCAGCATCGCTAACACCACCAGGAACGAGCTAGCTACTTTCTTGCTGAGGAGATTCCACGATTTCTATACCTCCATTTCTTCCAACGAATACGCAAACGCGGCAGGCATTTGGAGGGCTTCCATGATTGGATTCGAGAACAGACACCCCTGGCACTGATTGTGTTAACATGTACGGCATTGCATCACGCACTGACAGAGTGGCAAAGTAATGGAGGTTCAGCTCCGACAAAGGTTGATTGCGATGACTTCGAGATCCGGCGGAAAAGGCCCGAGTGGGAGTACTACTTCAATCGAGATAATGACGGCGGTAAGTATGGCCTTTACAATGCATGCAATTGCTCTAACATTTTGCAGAGACTTACACCGATCTCATGAATATTTGGAACGATCTCCCATCTCCTTTAAGACAGAAGGTAATCAAGTCCATACGGGCGGCTCTCAACAACCTCATTCTACGTGAGAATGGAGCAAATAACACGCCTGCCGTTGCTACCAAACCTCGTCGGGTGGTGTTAAACAAGACTGCGATGGAAGCTCTGATGATGGAGCCGGACATTGAGACTCCGATCATTTCAGCGATCCGCATCCCCATTGCTAAAGATTTGTCTTTCGATGATGAGGATAGGGTTGACAATAGCGACAATGATAATGACAACGAGCATGATGACATACACAGTGCCAGGAGTCGTGCCCAGCGATATCGTGGCCTCCAGCTGGATGATGATCAGGTCGAGAATGAGGGGGTGGCGGACGAGGACGAGGATGAGGATGTGGATGAGGACGAGGACGTAGAGTCGGAATCGGTGGATGACTGCGAAGGAGAGAGCAGTTTAGAGGATGTGCTTCAAGCTGGCTGCGACGTGTAGGATGGCATTTGGAACGGGAAACTGTATATATTAGGCTTGAATATCGAACATCATGCACATTAACGTCACTGTACTGTATCCGTTGCCCGAGCTGTGAGTGCAATTCAAGGTATCGTATAAATGACGCATGCAGTGAACAGTGCGTTATGTCAAGGTATACACTGCACTCAGGCGTCATATGATTAGTATTGTGGATCAATAGGTGTGCGCACCGTATAACTGCGTCGGTAAGAGATACTGCGTCAGTAACAGAGATACTGCGTCAGTAAGAAATGGGTGCACTGCATGGCTGCGTTTGTAAGGAATACTACGTCAGGAGGCGCAAACGCAACCCCCGGGGTCGTGTATACGTACGTGCAGTGTCACGCCACGTCGAGGCTCAAAAGGTTTCGATTTAAGCGCCCGATGCGCCCCAGACCTACGTACGTCCTGGGCGCGAGTTGGTTTTTTTCCCGATGTATACTGCAGTTATACAATGACAAGGCAAGTAGATAAGGATGCTTGATCGAACGCTTTTGCCACTCTTTGTATCAAATCCATTGGAACCAAGCTCCAAACAACGGCAACCATTTTGAGACACCATACTTAGCATTAAAAGCTTAATTTATTTCCATTTCATGACAAAGTACCACAATCACACTGACACAACCATCAGATATATGGAAGGTTATCTTGCCAATTTTAACGTCTGAAAAGAAGTATTCACTCACTTCCGTGCAGCAAAGTCACAGAAAAAGGTTGCAGAGGCATTGAGAAAACTATCAAAAGATTTGAGATTGGGAAGAATAACGGAACCAGGCTGGTGATCACTGTCGAACGCAGGAAAGATGCATTATATCAAGCAAAATAGGGAAATGATCAAGTTCTAAGTTCAAAGAAAACTCAGTGAGGAATCTGATTTCAACTTCGTCAAAATGCATCTTCTAACTCACTTCTCTCCTCATATTTGCCAGCTTGGCCACCTATCAAATGTTAGCTCCAAACTTCTGGAGCATACCATGATGGACATAAATGCTGCATACTGTATATCAAATGGAAACAAGGCAACCGAGCAAATTCTGTGTACAAACACATGAAGAGACCTTTTTGCATTCTGAAACCTTAATCACCATGTGCAGATGCTTCGTCTGGGCGATAATACAACTCCAAACGAACTGCCTGCAGATCGAAAGCTGAAGGGCATGTGTACAGGCATCAAGACTCTTTCTGAGCTCACTGCATGATCTGGATTACCTACAGAATGTCTTCAAATGCTCGTCCCATGGAGTTTCAAATACTTCAGCAATATCCCGATATTTGTTGACAATCACAAACTATTTGCTTACCTGGGCAAGGCAACCTACACTTGCTGAATTGCTGCTGCTCTACTGGTTGCGAACATCCAAAGATATGAGGAAGATGTATATGTTGTACAGTGCACAGGCACTGAACCATCACGGAAGATCAATTGGGCATGAAATAACTATATATTTCCTCAGCCAAATCAATATGTGGAAGAAAACTTTGCATCCACACAGGGAAGAATACCAGTACGTTTAAACTGTCCATTCCTTGCTCAGGGGAGCAAGTTTGGGGTCATGACTCCTTTAGCACTTGTCACTACTATACTGCCAGGTCCGATCCATCAACCTTCTTGCCCGTTGATGGTGCAGGAAAAACATCAGGACAATGATTCCACTCGATGAAGGCCTAACTTTTGCATTGGATCACATTACATTGTACCTCCCAGATTGATTGAATCAGCTGCCCATTTCATTCCCTATGACATTGCTGACAATAACAATAAATGGTTTGTGAATAACACAATTGATTTGAACACGTTCAACTTGTTTTATGACTAGTAGATCCCTTGACGTAACAAGTGCAGAACGTGCTTATGGGGCCAGATGTAGTTGGAAAAATCTTTGTTCATTATCTAAGTTTCAAAAGCAGATAGATATTTAATAATTTTATAATTGAACTATGTGGTGCAACACATGATCTACTTGTTTGGACACAGACAAATTGTGATGAAACAGATAGTGTGAAACCAAAATAATGTAGATATCGTGAAATCAAAATTTATGTATAAAGCGAGACCTCAATTCGGAAGTCCAAAAACATCAAAATGAGTTGACAAAGTTGCATGGCAATAAAGAGATCTCACTGTGCACAGAGAGACTTCAGCGATGAAGCCACATAATCGTATGTCTCAACGACTTCAACAACCTTTCAGCAAGGTCATTCCAGTAATTATCGCACAAGCCACTTTCAGAAACTTTGGAAACCCAGCAGAAACCTTGTAAACCTCAGAATTTCAAAACTGTTTTTGCTGATGTTGATACTATATTTTCAATTGCTGTATGGATTTCTCTACAATGATGGCAACAATATCAGATATTCTAATACTTTCAGTCAATGTACAAGTCTTTGTAGGAATACTAATGATTTATAAGAAAAGAATTATTAATATTTATATTGTTTCTATACTTGTGGGTATTTGTTCAATCAAAGTTTTAAAGATATGAAATATTAAATACAATCCAGCAATAATATTTCAGAGGTCATTATTCTTGTTTGACAAGAGTGGTGATATATTCAAATATACCAAGAGGTTTTGATTGTACATACTATGAAGGAATTCTCAACTATATCCAAGAAGTTGATTTGACAGTTGTCAATAGAATCATATAACATCAGGATTGTTTGATATATTGATATGGGGTAAATAAATATCTTTCTCAAAAGTATTTCTTTGCAAACACTATCATATAATTCTGAAATTATTACTCAAAGTTTACTGGTTCAGGTATTATTCTTGTTTACTTTACAACTTACTTCAATGGTTTGCTAGTAGCTTTACTTCTGATATATAATATCATGTAAAGATTGAAAAAGAAAAGAATTGACTTTTCAATATGTATATTGATAAAACCTATTCTGCTTACTGAGAAGATCAATAACATTTTGTTATTGCAGAGCCCAAAGTCTTATATCTTTATCTTCACTCTAATAAATACTTTTATTTATACTTTTTTGTAGTGCTCCAATACTTTAACCATCTACAAACTATCTTCAAACCAATATCTTTTCCCTTACAACTATTTTAGGCCTCTATCTCCATACTTCACTATGTTTTTACTGATATTGAATTATATTTAAATCTATACAATCTCCTTATATTATCAACCATACTACTTTTGCCTCTGGATCTGTATTATTCTTTCAATCTAATAACTTTCAAACGAATAGATTGTGTTCAATAGGGATTAACTTTGCCATTCTGAGTTGATTAATTTTCTTGAGCCTCTAACTATTCTATGTTTCTTGATTGCTATTATTTTGCTTTGTACCTACCATCTTTTTATTATTAGTATATATTTTTAAGCCTCCCAAAATCTATCAGATCTTTAGATAATCACATTTCACTGCCTGTAAACTGTTCTTTTGTTATTGATAATGCAAAGCAAAAGAGATTGAATGTTTTAACCAGTTTTCATTGTGTATTAGAGATTACAGAGCTAATTATTTCCTAGCTATCCAAAAAGATTGACTCAAATATCTGAAAGTAGTATGAGCTGGTAATATCCTAACCAGATAAATTGCAAGTAATTGTACATGACTCCACTGTAAACTTGTTAGGTGCAACAGGGAACTAATATTTATCCCACTCAGTATAAATCACAATGTATCACTCATATTACTGATTATTGAGATTTATGTAATCATGGCTTTTTTACGGTGACTGGGTGCTTACGCTGGATATGGAAAATTGCATATCAATTAATCAGTGCATTTCATATCAAGCCCGTGTAACAAGGCTCTGAACTACGGTCGATCTTTCCCTCAAACTTTGTTAAGCAGAACCTTTAGCAAACTGAATGTCAATACTTTAATCGATTCGTGTATACGCCCATCATTTTTCAACAATCGAGCGTACTTGCGTCATTTCCTCCGTCACTGTATGGCGTATAATTCACGACAGAGCAACATGTTTCGCTTGCCGCAACCAAATGCGAAGATACCATCAACAGTTATGAGTAAAAAGTTGATGCAGCATCAGCACAAACAGCTGGAGCATGATCTTTCTCTTGTAAGGGTCACTTCGTTTTCTGAGATGAAGACTGTTTATTCAACTGTCTATCCTGTAGGAAGCCAATGATATCATCGCGTGTCTTACCGAGCTAGGAATCCAGTTCTACGCCGAAGACCTTAAGAGTCCTACCGCGCTCAAGGTCCAGTATTTATTCGAAAAGTTCGTCTCTGAGCTCATGGGTGTGAACAAGGATTCCGTCGAACCTATCGTACAGGCGGCAAGTCAGAAGCAAGAATTTCCGGACGCCCATCATGAAGCGGGTATTCTAATGGCATTTTATTGCTCTTTAACACAACTCATGATGGAATGTGGAGTACGGAACTTCTCTTTCAATGATATTTTGAAGCCGGAATCAGTCAGGTTGAGGCATATTCTTTCAAACGTAATTAACTTCCTAAGGTTCCGAGCGGGACGGATGGATCTCACGGAGGGACTGGTCTCGAGAGGCGAACGAACAAGAGAGGCTATTGAACGTTTGGTGCTTGAGAATGACGAACTTACACGGCGAGTGCATGACCTAACATCTCAACGGCAACGGGAAGAACCAGCAATTGAAAGGGCGAGGAAAATGAATCAAATGCTAACGGATGATCTGAGGAATTTTAAAAAGAAGCAGGCTGCCATTGTGAATGGGGTTGAAAAGGTCAAAGTGGAGAAGAGAGGCATGGTCAGCTCCCTGCAGGATATTCAGTATTTGATTGAGACAAACCAGAGGGAGTGCAACAAGCTGCAACCGTACATTGTTGATTCGCCGGATCAACTTCAACAAGTTATTGTTGACTTGGGACAATCTCTCTCTAAAGAAAGAGAGGCAGTTGATATCGCCGAACGTCAAGCCCGCGCGCTGCAGACTTCTGCCGACAGTTTTGATACTGTTGAAGTTGATGTATCTGTATGCATTAAGCTCATGGAAGATTGTCAAAAAGAATTGTTTAGACATGAAGAGCATGCTCGAAAATTGCAACGACATCAAGAGAGCCTTCATCAAAAAGAAACTGAAGTGAAAGAAATCGAAAGGAAGGATGAAGTAAGTGCTGTCTAACTTCGGCCCGCCGGCCTTCATAATTGCTAATACATCTAGCGCCTCCTACGGACTCTTAAACACGCTGAGGAAAAGCTCGCACGAGCTAGAGAGCAAGCTGCATGCAGGCGTGAAGCTGCCAAGCGCGAAATGGAGGTATTGAAGTTAGAATACATTTCCCTGTCTGAGGAAAGAGCTAGAACAAGCCGAGATATTGATAAGAAGAATACGAGGATCGATATCAAACAGAAAGAGGTACTCCGTCAAAAATCAATTTTATCTCGTAGCCACAGCTAATGTAGTCATTCCCTAGATGGCCGACCTGAAGGCGACCCTTGAGGAGGAAATTACCCTTGCCAAAGCTGAGTATGAGCGGCTCAGTTCTCATATTGATCTGTACATGAGCAAAATGGATCAGCAGATCAGTTCAACCATGTAAGCCGAGCTCAACAATTTCGGAGCCGTGGACATAGTACGTGCCTGTTTTTGTTTGGTTATTTTGAATGTCAATCAAGACCCGCTGTCTATTATATGTTCAGAGAGTTTCAAGTAAAATAATGTGGCACATTGCGCCACGGTATGGCATCCGGCCAGTGGAATGAGCCAGTTAGCTTGAGAAATTGACCGAATGTTTTTTCAGAACGCGACTCCATCAACCTCCTGCTGAGTATATTATTGTGCTGAACCTTCGTTGTGTGAGGTGGCGACATGCACAGCGATCTAGAGAGGATAAAACTTGTGGTGTCTATTGTGTAAAAGTCTGGAGCAAGAGAGCAGACAAAGTCTCTGTATATACTGGGGCCACCATAAAGGGAACAAGTCCTGAGGCAGTAACTCTTCCTCTACAAACCCAAAAACAAAGGGTTAAACAGGTAAATAGGCAAACACTTCTATGACCTCCTAGTAGTGTTAGCAACGGGTCCGGGTTACCCGGCCGCGGTCCGGTTCGGAACCGGACCCGTGGCCCCGGGGCGGTTCTGGAACCGCCAAGGAACCGAACCGTCCAATCACAGGCGGTTAAAACCCGGAACCGAACCGTAACCCGCCGGGTTTTGGCGGGTTTTACCTGCAGCAGAGCCTCATTTTTCATCGGCCCCAATAATCACAGCTTTTCTGCTCCAATTAAGTATTTGAGTTGTGATTGGATCGCGACATGTTATATACGTAGATTATGCAGTTTTTGACGCTCTTTCACCTCCCGCTCTCCGATTTGCGATACGATTAGTATTCGTTGAGTCGCTGTGAAATAAAGCCGAAAATGCGGCCAGAATCGACTGTTTTTCGCAGCGACTCAACGAATACTAATCGTATCGCAAATCGGAGAGCGGGAGGTGAAAGAGCGTCAAAAACTGCATAATCTACGTATAGAACATGTCGCGGTCCAATCAGAACTCAAATACTTAATCGGAGCGATAGTTTTAGAGAAGTAACCCACCAAAACCCGGCGGGTTACGGTTCGGTTCCGGTTTTTAACCGCCTGTGATTGGACGGTTCGGTTCCTTGGCGGTTCGGAACCGGAACCGACCCGGACCCGTAATTTGGAACCGTTGCTAACACTACCTCCTAGATGTTCAAAACAAACAGATCAAAAGGTAAAAAGTTTGGTGAACTTCCAAATCTATATTCTTCCTGGGGTAAGTATTGATTCAACTGAATCAAAAATCAGCAGTATATCAAAAATATCTACCTGTGAGTATATTTCATTTAATACATTTCCTTCAATAATCAAATCAATTCCATGGAAGTATATCAGAAATACTAACATCTTTGTAAGTATATCAGTAAGGATTACAATAGTTACCATGTATTCTACATGATTGGTTCTTTGATATTTTACCTACAGTAAAGTGGAATTTTGTGGTAACATGTTACTTCAGTACTGCAGGAAATACAGTTCTTGATGCAGATTAATATTAATTAGAAATTTATATATACTATGAACCAAATATCAATAACTATTTCTTGTATACAATATTTTAAATAGCCAATTCTCAAACAAGTAGTACCAAATACATAATATTATGGTTGTGTAAAGTGACAATCAATAATCAAATATGGATTAATGAAGAATGTTTATATTTAAGTGGAAAGAATCTGGTTTATATAGTGTGACAATAACTAACAAATTGTTGAGTGAAGAATTGGGTTATCAAAAAAGAAGGAAACTGGTTTCATTGGAAAAAGTATCTATACTACCATGATCTGGAATTGTCATTACTGTTAGCATTGTGTTATGGGATGTTTTGGCTGGCACTATTCCACAATCTATAGGTTATTGCAACTTATAGCAGCTTTTTGCGGCTGATCAGGTGCTATCGTATATTTGTATATGGTTTTTCAATTTTTATTATAATATCAGAACATTATATAGCGATTTTATTTTGAAAAACTAATTGACACTCTGTTTTAGAGTATAGCATATGCTTTTGATTGCAATTCTTGTGATTTCTTGTATTTTCACCTAGATGTACTCCTCAGCAAATTTTACAACCAGTATTGAAATTGGTTCTTGTAATTGCAGTTTCTATGAATATCTCTCTACAGTATATATAAAGTCAGAATAATATCATAGGAAACAGGGCAATATCTGATGAGAGATGGCTCTCAAGTGCAATATACAAGTCGTAACTCTGACATACTATCTCAACTCTGATATGGAAATACTTGATATTCTTGCTTTTACAACTCAGATATTTGTACTCTTACAACTCAGATATACTTGCTCCCAAGTTGGGTTGGGGATAGATTAACAATATGACTCTCAAGCAGGCAGGGTATATGATGATAAGAAGGCTTTCAAGTGGGCTTGGAGAAAGATGGATGAAATGGCTTTAAGTGGACTTTGAGAAATGGGATTGATAAAAGATGAGGTTGATGAGAGACAGGGTTGATGACAGACAGATTGATGACAGACAGCTTGAATATTTTGGAGAGAGATTGCTTGGAAGCTGGATGCAGAAAGAAAGGCCAGACGGAACATGAGTCAATTGGTGCCCAACCTGGCTGGGAAGATATATGTCGACTGTGATGAAACCAAGTGGAGGACTTGATTTCGCAAGGGAGGAGAGAGGTAGGACCAATAGTGGAGTCGGTTGCTGGAGTTGGTTGATGCAGTCAGTTGCTGAACTCAGTTGATGGAGTTGGTCACTTGAGCCAGTCAGTAGAGTCAGTTGCTGGAGTGGGTTACTGAAATTGGTTGCAGAGAACAAGGACCTGACAGAACATGAGTGAAATTGGTGTGAGGCCTGGCCCATTAGATATTGATCCACAATTGGGAAGTTGATTAGAGAATGTGACTGGACAGAGAGGAGATGGGCTACAAATACAGTACTTGGTAGGCAGTGCAAGGTCTCTAAAGCTGGCCGCTATAATGCAGGCTATATGGGTGTAGGAGTGTGATTGATTGAGCAAGAATGGATAAGAGCTGGCTTCAATTATCATTTGGCTGAGGACTGGCGATACTGAGGGGGGGGAACTGAAGTGTCGATCGAATGAGGTCAAGAGAGGTGTGAGGTTAGATGCGATAACAGGTTCAACATATCCAATTGACACCAAGTTTTTTGCATATGAGTCATCCCTTCAGCTGTCATTCGTCTTCTCCCCCAATTATCTTCTCTATTTTTGTTCGTACACTTCCATTTCCTCTCTTAACCACATCCTATCCACACTTCATTCCCCCCCTCAGTATCACCAGTCAACAGCCAGATGATATTAAAAGCCAGCTCTCATCCATCCTTGCTCATTCAATCACTTCTTTACACTTTGTGGCCCATGTTTCAGCAGTCAACTTCAGTATCTGATCCCTTCTTCATGTACTGGCTGCTGAGTAGCATACATGCAACCACTTTCATCTCCATCCAAGTCATGTCCTCCACTGGGTTCTCAAATTGTGGATTAATATCTTTCTGGCTAGGTTTCACACTAATTATACTTGAGTTCTGTTTGCCTGTCACTCTCTGCAATCAATTTCAGTGACTGACTCTGGTAACTTACTCCAGTAACTGACTCTAGCAACTGACTACACCATAGGTGCAGCCAGTTTCCTCTCTTTTGCAGTGCCTCCTCCATTTGGCTTTTCCACTGCAGATTAATATGTTTTACGTCTGGTTTTGCACCAATTACATGCATTCTGTCAGGCCCTCGCTCTCTGCAACTGATTCAAGCAACCAATTTGGGCAACTGACTCCCGCAACCCACTGCAGCGACCAACTCCATCCCATGTTTGCATCTCTGACTGAACACTGTTGGTGCAGCCAATCTCCACCCAGCCAAAGTTGATTCCTCTGCTCAGCATTCTGATTGTGGGTGAACATATTTTGATGCAGATTGCATACCAATTAACTCACGTTCTGTTTGGCCCTCACTCTTCACATCTGGCTTCCAAGCAATCTCTTTCCAAATCCTCTTAAAACTAATCTTTTGTCAATCCCATTTCTCATCAACCCTGTCTCTCATCAATTGTATCTCTCATTAACCCCATCTTTCATCAAACCTGTTCCTCCAAACTCGCTCGCAAGCCTTCAAGTACTTCTCATCCATATTGCTCCAAGCCCACTTCTGATTTATCATATCAACCTATCGCCAGGTCCACTCGAATGTGAGCATGTCGCAGTTGTAAGAGTGAGCATGTCAGTGTTGTGTGATCTACTATATCAGTTGTAAGAACATCAATGTCAGATTTTCGGGAGTGACTATGACAGAGTTGTGAAAGCGAGTTAGTCAGATATAAGGGTGTGAATATGAGAGTTTCAAGAGTCATTAAATCAGAGTTGTGAGTGCAAGTATATCAGAGTTTTGGAAGCGATTGTATTGGAGTTGTGAGAGTGTATCAAAGATGCAACATATAAATAGTAGTTCATTATTTGGTAATAGATGAATGGAATGCTCTGTGATTGAATATGAGACCACAATAAGATTATAGCGGTTACAGTCATACAACCATAGTGTCTGACAACATCGTAACCATCATACCCATTGACTTTGACAAGTCCCCACACTCTGACAGCAACTGTAATATCAGACAGTATCATGGCCATTATAGCTTCAAACTCCGACATGCTATGGTCATTGTACTGGGGCCTTTGGTATCAAACATATAACAAAAGCAGATTCTTTGGCTATTGCACCTTGAGGTGCATAGTGAATCAGCAATAAGGTTGAAATAATACCACCAGTTATAGTATGTTATGAAAGTATTATCTGAGAATTATCTGCGTTATCCATAATAGGCTTGGGCTAATTTGCATTGTCTGGTATTATGGTAATTTTCCGGGATCATGGTTAGGCATATGGCATATGGTAAGTTATGGGTAACGATTTACCATTTTGCAGATGCTTGGACAATTGTTGAGGAACAACTATAATATAATATTGAAATGTGTACAGGTGGTAAACAGAGTTTGATAAGAGATGAGTGTATATTAAATGAATTTGTTCAAGTAACAATGGTTACAATTGCTATATATCAGGGTGAGGTTTCACAGAAGGATTGGTTTGCTCTTCATTTGTTTTCTCATCTACAAAACAATATCAGAGTATTTGTATCCACTTTTATTCACTTATGTGATTTTGGATTGAGTCACTTGGTTGGTTTGCAATACTTTCATATAGTTTATGATCCTCTGTCATGGACTACAAGTCCATTTCTCAGTTATCACAATCTATTTGTTCAGGAGATTTTAAAACCCCTAGTATTTCAAGTCTTGAAACCTGGTCAGAAGAATGAGTCTATAATCAATTGTACTAATTTTTAGTCAAGCATATATATCAATACCCTCACCATTCAGGCTGCAATTATTGTCACTACACCTGCAACACCTCCTGTATCATACTCAAATACTCAAAAAGTATTGAAAACAAAACAACCATATATTTCCATTAGTAGTACATGTGTTTATCTGGTTTGGAAGCATTCAGAATACCTACAAATCAAAATGTTTTGGGCAATCAGTGCAAATACAATTGATAAACTATATTCAACTGCTGGCAGAAATCAATAATATACAAATAGAAATCCAAGCCAATCTTGAAAGCATTCAAAATTGTCACAAATCCAAGGAAATCAGCTGATCTAACTCATTCCAATTCTTTATAGTATAGTATACACATTATCAAAAAAACTACCCAACAGTTGCTTTTGGGTGCTTGATGTATTGGAATTCCGAAATATATTGATAGTATAATGTCTGTTGTACCAATGACTACTGGATATACCACATAATAAATGGATCCTGGGAACTCATCAACAATGATTGTGTAGATGTATTATACTTGATAAGGGGGCTGGGGTTCAATAGCAACAACTACTGTCACCAAATACCCTTTGAGAATAGAAGCAGCCATGTACAGCAGCAGATCAATAAGGGGACTGAGGCTAGTATTGGCAATGAACTACTTTAGTTTGTAAAAATTGACAAATCAGTTTGTTTATTTAAAACAAAGTAGCCTCACAAGTTGTCAACTCACAGATGAATCAAACTGGGAATCAATTGAACCAATCTGATTCAAGGTTTGGTATAATCATTGGTCAAACTTTTGGAATTGTACAAAATGGTTTGCAAACCTGATATACTATGTATCATCATCTCTTATAGAATCCTTTATATGTTGTTATAAGTATGAATTTCAACTTGCTTATGCAGGCACAACTAGTTCCACCCAAGCTAGATTGCATTCAGCCAGTCCAGGCTCAATTGTGTCTAGCCAGCCAATATCTATTCCAGTTTGATTATATTCAGCCAGTACTGGGCAATTGCATATATCAATTGATATACCAGCCGAGATCCAGTTTAACTTAATCATTCGCAGCCAGCGAAGTACTATGCCAGCTCGATTCTATCTATCCAGTCGAGAGTATAAACCAGATAGGCCATTCCCAGACAGCCCAAGACCAATTGTATCCAACCAGCTAAGACTCATTCATGCTCAATTATCACCCGCCAGCCCTCCTCAATTGTATCAATCTATTTCAGAGCCAGCAGAGAGCCACACAGGCTCAATCCTATCTATCCAGGCCAGAGCCAGCCCAGCACGATCATCCCCTGCCCGCTCCATGTTGATCATGTCCAGCCACCCTTGCTTGATCATATCTATCCAGACGAAAGCCAGTTGTGATCCAATCCTGTTCGATCATCTTCTGCTTGTCAAAAGCCAGCCCAGCATGATAATTTTCCTGCCAGCCAAGAGCCAGCCTGGTACAATTGTGTCTATTCAGTATTCTGCCAGCCCAGATCAACTATTTCCAGCCAGCACCTGTTGCATTGTATTCAGCCAGCCGAGATCTCTGTCAGATTGATTATTTCCAGCCAGCCGAGAACCATCTTGCATGATCATATCAATCAAGTTGAGAGTAAGCCCCATCCAGTCCACTATGATTATCTCCAGCCAGCTAAGCATCACCATAGCTGTATTTTCTCTACCTCCATTATCTCAACCTAACTAAGAGGCAGCTGGGATCCAGTCCAGTTTTATTATTTCAGTGAGAGTCTGCCATGATCATGACAGCTAGTTGAAAGGCAGCACGCATGCAATGTACTACCCCCAGCTAGAAATGTATTTCTTGATATGCTTTAAATTGAACTCTGATTACAATAGTAATACTTCTGCCCCAGACAGTGTGAATGCATCCAGTCAGCCAAATGCCCGCCCCAATTGAATGCATTCAGTCAGCCAAGAGCCAGCCCTGTTTGATTATATGCAGCCAGCCATAATCCTGCTGCAATCCAGTTGAGTTTGATTATCTCATACTGGCCAAAAGCCAGCCCAGTACATTTGTCTCCACCCAGCCAGAATTTAGTTTCTCTGCACATACCCTGGCATGAAATGCATGGGCATGGATATCTCAAAATGCTCCCCTATGTATGTCACAGTTGTGTCGAGTGAGGATCGAAGAAGGAGTATGAATCGATGAATGATATAGGGGAATACGAAGAGAAACAGGTTTAATGGCATGAAACAGGTTTCAATGGAAGGAATCAGGTTTCGAAGGAGGGAAGCAGGTTTTGATGGAATGAATCAGATTTCGCAGGAGGGAATCAGGTTTCGATGGTTGCATTGTAAATATGGCGTGATTGTTATGGTGTGAGCTGTGGTTGTGAAAGGGTTGCATACATAGTTGGGTGAGGTTAGGATGCATTTTGGAACGAGTGAGTAATGGTGACGACAGTCGCGGAAGCTGTATATAAGGACGACAGATTCGTGGAGGATAGGTTTGTTCTTTACTCGTTCTCTAGTCTACAAAACAATCAATAGCGTTGGCACCAACCTTTGTTCACTTCTGTGATTCCTGATTTCGAGTCTCTAGTTTGTCATGCAGTACCCACGATCACTGCATTTTCCATTTGGTTTTTATAACCCCTTGAACTCCGAGCCTTGAAACCTTGACAGAAGAACGAGTCTACAATCAATTCTACCGGTTAAAATTTAGTATATGTACTGTTATTATCACCGAAGCGGCTGTTACTTTTCTCACTGTCCTTGCAACCCCCAGTACCTGGTGTTTAAATCTGTTGGTAACTTCGAAAACCAGTTAACAGTACACAGTTTCTGGAGACACATTTGCATAGTGTACATCTGGAAATTTCGACGAGAAGGATCCAACATATTCGAGTAAATGCCAGTGTAGGATAGCAACACACAACAGCAATCTCGAATCAACTTCTTCGACCTAGCTGGTCGAACCACAAACATTTTTGAATAAGAACCATTCAATGCATTCGAAAGCAACGACGCTATTATTCTCGAAACCGAAGAACCCCTAAAAGCATACTTCTGGGACGAACCACAAGCAGTCTCCCCCTGGAACAGCTATTCGACGGAAGCTGCAAAGAACGGAGGAGGACTTCAAATCAACGACCCAGTATTTAAGAACTTCTGGACCAAATATTACGGTCTTCACATTAACCGTCCGGACGCAGAGCCCTGCTACTGCGAACACAACTGCGGAGGTACACATACAACAATCGGAAGAGCAGCGGACGCTCAAACTACGGAATCAGAATCCACGGGCAAAGCAACACAGAAGGACATAGAGTGTCAAATCTGGTGGGCAGATTACCCCGAGCGGAAGGCAAACAAGGAAAAGGGAGTAGACCAAAAACTACACCCGGCTCCCTTACCAACCCTGCTGATTATTGTAACAGCACCCAGCAAACACGAGGTGTTCTTCTGGTAAATGGTCAATTCATTTTTGGAAGCCGAAATCGAAGCAGCAGTTCAACAAATCCAAGACAATACCAACCAGGTAGCAAGCTACCTAAGTAGAAAAACACACTCCCATTTCACAGCTGCCAATCTCCTTACAGCAGCCTCACAACATCACAGTCAAGATGAAAGAAGGTTCCTCGAGACCAGCTTGCTGTCAAGGGTTCAGGCATGGGTGTCGAGGGTTCAGGGTTCGGGGTTCTAGGGGTTATAAAATGCAAGAGCCGGAAGGCTTCAAGAGTCGAAAATAGCCTGTAGCTGAAGGAACAAAGACTGTACGCAAGAAACTCAATCCAGAATCACCGAGTGTAAAAGAAGTGAAAGCCGAAGCTAATTGATTGCTTTATAGACGAGAGAACGAGTGGAGATGGAAACTTATCCTCCGCCGAACACCTGGTTTATATACAGTGATTCACTCGTTCCATAATACATCCGAACTCCTGCTTGCTTTGTACACCGCTTTGGTACGATTCCGTCGTTTCCCGTAAAACCTGATTCGAAACCTGATTTCATGCTCGTCATGCTTTAGCCTCCATTCGAATCCTGATTTCATTCTCGTCGTGCTTTTAGCCTCCATTCGAAACCTGATTTCATTCTCGTCGTGCTTTATCTTCTATATTATTCACCGATCATCACTCCACCATCGATCATCACTCAACACAACCGTGACAGTAGCTCCCCCCTCTCCAATGCCGAGTACCAACGAGGTTCACGATCCGGGCTTGCCAGGTTGTTCGGTGTGAAAATCGTGGATAGCTTTAAGTCCATCTACATTGGTCGCGGGCTCCCAGCTGCGCTCGTCGTAGCCTTTCCATTTTACCAAATACTGCAGCTGCCTTCGGAACAGCCTGGAATCGTGTATCTGCTCAACTTCGTACTCCTCTTCTCCGACCACTATTACCGGTGGTGGTGGTTCTTGCTTTGATTCTGGAGAGGATCCTGGGCGGCCTTCTCTAATCTGGATATCGGTTGAACGTCATGAATGCGTAGTTGATTTGGTAGCCTAATTCTATAGGCCCATGGACTGACGACCTCCGCGATTTCGTATGGTCCAATACATATCCAGTCAAGTTTCTTACTGGGTCGGGCTGTCGATAGGTTTCTGGCGTCCATCCATACTTTGTCTCCCATCTGTAACTCCGTTCCGACTCTTCGGGATTTGTTGGCCTGTTCGGACTGTACGGCTTGGGCTCTTTTCATCTCTGCTCTGAGTTCGCTGAAAAGTTGCTCTATCCTTTCCGCCATCTGCTGGGCATTTACCTCACGAATATCGTTGGGATCCTTAATTGGGTGTTTGCCAAAGGTCATTCGCAGGTGCAAGCCGTAGTTGCCAAAAAACGCGGAGCACTTGGTCGTCTCCGAGGTGTGATCGTTAGCTGCGAACTCCGCCAATGGTAGCCACCGGACCCAATTGTCCTGCTGATAATTAACAAGGTTCCGGAGGTACTGTTCCATTACCGCGTTGATTCTTTCAGTTTGGCCGTCGGTCTGAGGGTGGAATGCGGTTGACAATCTTCGTTCGATTCGCAATCTCTCGCAGACGTGTTTCCAGAATTCCGAAGCGAATTGCGGCTCACGATCCGACACTATTGTTTCGGGCAGTCCATGTAGTCTGAACACTTCTTTTACGTACATTTCCCCCAGCTTCTTTCCATCCACTTTGTCAGTACAGGGTACCAGGTGTCGCATTTTCGTTAGGCGATCAACCACTACCCAAATTGCGTTGAACCCTTCGCTTTCCGGTAGTCCAACTACAAAATCCATGCTCAGATCCCTCCATGGTTGTTCCGGTATCTCCAGTGGTCGTAGAAGTCCGTGGGTTTTTCCGTGAACTGCTTTGCTTCGTTGACAGGTATGGCAATTTCGTACGTAGCGATCCACGTCTTTTCTCATCTGATTCCAGGAATGGCTCCGGCTCAGCAGGTCGTAGGTTTTAGCTCGTCCTGGATGTCCCGCGACCGGAGAGTCATGCCATTCCTGAATCCATTTGAGTTTGTCATCGTCCGTTGGTTGGATTTGTGTTTCAGAAATTTCCAACGGTTGTTCCTTATGCATATATAGCCCTTCGCTGCTGTCGTACGGGCATTGCTGATACACCCTTTTTACCCAATTCCATAGTTCTTCGGCGCTTGTTGAATCGTTGTCCAGGTTGACCGTCTCTGCGAACGCCACTATCAGAGTTTTGCGTAGCTCCTGGTCGAGATTTTCTGTTTTTAGCACGATTTGCTGGGTTTTTTCTGCCCCCCCCTTCGGAGGAATGTCTCCTGGCATTCTGGTAAGTGCATCGGGCTTCTGTCCTTGTTTGCCTGGGCGATAAACGATTTTGAACTTAAAACGGGAGAGAAATTCGGACCACCTTGTTTGCCTTCGGTTCAACAGCTTCGAAGTCATGAAGTACTCCAGGTTCTTGTGATCTGTGAGAATCTTGATCGGGTGTGCTGAACCTTCGCACTCAGGCCTCCATTGTTCCAAACTTTTAACAATCGCACCTAATTCTTGATCGTAAATTTCGTAAATTTCTTCGGCGGGCGAATGTTTTTTGGAATAGAAGGCCACTGGGTGTAATATTCCATGATCATCGTACTGAGAAAGGACTCCTGCTGATACATAACTCGAAGCGTCGGTTTCTAGGACTATCTCTTTTTCGTAGTCGAAGTGGGCTAACACTGGTGCCGTCGTAAAAGCTAACTTGAGTTCAGCGAATGCTCTTTTCTGATCGGGTCCCCAGTGAAAGGGTATTAGCTTTTTCGTGAGTTTTGTTAGCGGTTGTACCACCCTACTGTAATTCCGTATGAATCGTCGGTAGAAATTGGCGAAGCCTAAAAAGGCTTGGACTTCTTTAAGTTTTCCCGGTGTTTCCCAATTTTCAACTGCATGGACTTTCTCCGGATCCATTTTGATTCCGTTTACTCTGACAATTAGCCCTAGGTATTTGACTTCTTCCTTATGGAACTCGCATTTTTCTGCTTTTAGGTAGAGACCAGCTTCTTGAGTGCGGTCATGACTGCTCTGACGTGTGCCTTGTGCTCCTTCAGGTTATCGCTGTAGATAAGGATATCGGCCAAAAAGGCTGTGCAGAAGATATCCAGGAAAGGTCGTAATGTATCGTTGATGAATTCTTGGAAGGATGCTGGTGCGTTGGTAAGTCCGAAGGGCATAACCAGTGATTCGAAAAGTCCATAGCAGGTCGTGAAAGCCGTTTTCCATTCGTCCCCTTCTGCGATTCTAATCATGTTATACGCGTCGCGGACGTCTAACTTTGTGTAGTAACGGGCTTTGGAGAGTCTTAGCAAGGTTTCTTGGATCAATGGTAGGGGATACCGGTTTTTTATTGTTCCCTCGTTCAGGCCTCGGTAGTCGACGCAGAGTCTCAGGCCTCCTCCTGGTTTCGGAGCGAAAAGTACCGGGGCTCCGCAGGGTGATGACGATGACCGAATGAATCCCTTGGACAAGTTCTTTTCTATCCATTCTTTTAGTACTCCCAATTCTTCTCGTGAGAGACTGTAGATAGGTCCAAATGGATGTGTGAATCCTTCCTGTAGTTTAATCTTATGATCGTAAGGTCGATACAGAGGTAAGGTTTCTGCGATTACTTTGCTGAATAGCGGTAGAAATTCGTGGTATTCCTTGGGAATGACTTCTTCGAGAGGTTTGTCTTGTAGGTGTTTTATTCCCAAGGCTTTATTGATTTCGTACAACGTGACGGCGTAAACTTTGAGTCTCTCCTTCTTTATTCTTCTCACACAGGGTGAGGCGGCTACTGCGCAGATGTCTAGCCTGGGTGTCTCTGGATCTGTTGTTTCCATATGATTGCCCCATACCCATACGCTTGAATGGTGTTGGCAGAGTTGTTGGCAGTAGCTGCTTTCGAAACCGATCCTTCGGGCTTGGAATTTAACCGTTACGTCGTGAAGTTGTAACCATGGCAATCCTAGTACAATCGGATAATGCCCTAACTTTGTTACGAACGCTGATAGTTGCTCCTGATATGATCTTATTCCTATATTTAACTTGGCCATGGTCGTAATGGTTCCTGATTCGATGGGTCTTCCATCGATAACCTCTAACTCTCTTGATTCTCGTAATTCCTTCTCTTCTAACTGATGATGGCGAACAAAATCTTTATCCACAAATGCTATTCCCGTGGCTCCGCAGTCAATTAGAGCGTGTGTATTGATTAACCTGTCTCCGATTTTCAGCGAACATTTCACAACAAGATGTTTGCTTTCCATTAAAGACTCCTTAATTTCTGCACTACTGATTGAAAACTGCGAAATTTCGAAACGAGACTTAACAACTGTAGACAAAGGAGATTCGTGCCCAGCGCAATGGCCATCCTTATTGCACTGGTTTAAACTTTTCCCGAATCGACTTCCTTTCCTTTCCCTGCTCCCGAATCTGCGTCCATTTCATTTTCTGCTTTCTTAAACGGCGTTACTTCCACCTGTCCTGATGCTGCTTTCAATTTTCTCGGGCAACTTGCTGCGAAGTGCCTTGAGTCCCCACAGTACATACATAGTCCTCCTTCCCTTCGTCTCTTTCTCTCTTCTGCTGTGATCTTCCTGCCTTTGACTGCTGAGAGGTCCATTGGGGCGGGGCCGAAATATCCTGCTACTGTTCCCGCAGGTGCAGTCTCTGAGGCGGGTGTGGTGTTGGTTGTTGGGTCGGACTTCTTGTATCCTCCTTCCCACCTTCCTGACTTCCTTTCCGCGGCCCGGGCCCTCAGCTGAGAGTCTCTTTTTGAACACAGCTTGACGAATTCGACCAGGTTTTCTGGTAACTCGGTGTGTTGTAGGGAGTCTTTGAGTTCGTTTGACAGCCCATTTCGTAATGCATCTAGCTGGGCTTCCGTGTTCCACTTAACGTCCGCTACGTACCTTTGGAATTCCGCGTAGTACTGGGAGAATTCGCGGTCTGGTTGTTTGAGTTTCAATAGTTCCCTTTTGGCCGTTGCCGCTTTGTCTTGGTCTCCGAAAGCTAAGTCCAACAGGTTAAGCAGATCTTTTAAGGAATCGAGTTTTACTTCCCCTGAAACTTCTTCACAGTATGGCATAAGCTGTGCCATGGCTACTCCCTCGAGACGTCCCATCGTGTACCTTAGCTTCTTCTGTTCGGTATTGAACGTTCTGGGTTTTCCTGCTATCTTCAAAGCCAACTGCACCTTCCATCCCCTAAGTTCCTTCCTGTCTGTTCCTGAAAAACGGGCAATTTCGTTGCCTTTTTCTTCTGGTTCCCTCTCTTCCCTTTCCACTCCCATCCTTCCTTCCGTTAGCCTCAAGATCCGGGTTACCTGTTCCCAATTTTCTTCTGCCAACGATCTGAATTTCTCCATCTGTGCCTGGGCGTCTTCCAGGTCTTGTTTCAGTTCCGCCAGGTCTGGATGCCTTTCTTCCAGTTGTTGTTCCAGGTTCCGAACTGTTTCCACTAAATCCCCATGACTGCATTCGGGAACTGTTCCTTCTGCTGCTGCCAGTCTCTGTGTTGCTACGGTCGCTTCCCTTTTCCAGTTTTCTCTTTCCTCCGATAATTCCGATATTCGTGCTTCCGCATCTTTCACAGATTGCCGTTCCTTCATTAATTCGTTCATTCTGCTGGTCGTCGGTAACCTGGCGAGGGCGTTCAACCCCTTTTTGACATCTTGGGTGTAACTTCGGAGTTGTTCTTCGTTCATCGCCTCCGTGTCCGCCTGTGTTACGTTTTCCAGCTCCTCCTGAATCGCCGTTGTCAGGGTTACATCGCGGGCCATTCTTGAGGATTCGCCTGACATCTTTCTGGCGATGTAAGAATGCTGCTAACGGAAGGGATCGAGGTCTTAGATTCTTAGGTTTCTTGGAGGATTTCGTCAATACTAGCGAAACTGTTAAAGGGTTCCGGTTCTGAAAACTGGCAAGGTTGACCGGCTAGATTGAAGAAATTAATGCGGCTATGGCAATTGAAGCCGTATGCCATCAATAACTAATTTTCGAAAACATTCGTGGGTCTGCGGAGGTTCCACAGGCAGGCTATGCAGATATGTCGCCAGAAACTGTGCACGATCAGTTGATTATTGAAATTGCCGACGGATCGAAACACGGTGCAGCAGGTGTTGCAAGGTCTGTGACAAAAGTAACAACCGCTTTGTTGAGGATAGCGGCACATAAACTAGGACTAAAACTGAGAATATAACCGGTAGAATCGATTTTAGACTCGTTCTTCTGTCAAGGGTTCAGGGCTGGGTGTCGAGGGTTCAGGGTTCGGGGTTCTAGGGGTTCTAAAATCCAAGAGCCGGATGGCTTCAAGAGTCGAAAATAGCCTGTAGCTAAAGAAACAAAGACTGTACGCAAGAGACTCGATCCAGAATCACCGAGTGTGAAAGAAGTGAAAGCCGAAGCTAATTGATTGCTTAATAGACGAGAGAACGAGTGAAGAAAGAAACTTATCCTCCGCCGAACGCCTGGTTTATATACAGTGATTCACTCGTTCCATAATACATCCGAACTCCTGCTTTCTTTGTACACCGCTATCGTACGATTCCGTCGTTTCCCGTAAAACCTGATTCGAAACCTGATTTCATGCTCGTCATGCTTTAGCCTCCATTCGAATCCTGATTTCATTCTCGTCGTGCTTTTAGCCTCCATTCGAAACCTGATTTCATTCTCGTCGTGCTTTAGCTTCTATATTATTCACCGATCATCACTCTACCATCGATCGCCACTCAACACAACCGTGACACTCGCGATGTCACGCTGACCAGTATGTTACAACTGGAATTGGAAAATGTGGCAGCAAAGGATATAGAAGGCATGGACGAAACACAACTCCGAAAACATATACAGGATATCAACCTTGGGCTGACAGCGCTGGCCCAACTACTGACCACCAGCAGATTGAACGAATTGTTAAAGGAACAGCAATCTGTAAGCAATGCAGAAGCACAGATATCGGAGTTGTTGGCAGAAGGAGAGAAGGTTATCCCGGAGTGGGACATCTTCAAGCAGGAGTTACTCCATACACAACAAACACTAGCATCGAAGGCAGAAGTACTTCAAGAATGCAGTCATGCAGATCTGGTGGAAAAAGTCCGGAATCTGGAACATCAGCTGGAAGAGAGAAGTCCGGATTTGGTAGAAATGAGACAAGACCTGGAAGACGCCCAGGCACAGTTAGAGAAGTTCAAGGAATTGGCAGAAGAAAATCGCCAACAGGTGATCCGAGTTCTGAAGTTGACAGAAGAAAGGACGGGAGAAGTGAGGGAAAAAGAAGAGAGAAAATAGACAGTAAATGACATTGCCAGTTTTGCCAGGGAAAACAGAAAGGAACTCCGTGGGTGGAAAGTTCAACTGGCCCTGAAGATAGCCGGAAAACCAAAACATTCAACACCGAACAGAAGACACTGAGGTATGCAGTGGGCTGTCTAAAAGGAGTGGCTCTGGTACAGATAATGCCACGATGTGACGAAATCTCTGGGGAAGTTAAACTTGATACCCTGAAGACCTAGTTGACCTGCTAGACCTAGCGTTCGAGGATTAGGACAAGGTACAAAAAGCTAAAAGGGAATTCTTGAGACTCAAACAACGAGAACGCGAATTTTCCCAGTACTACGTGGAGTTCCAAAGATATGTAGCAGGCGTCAAATGGAACGAAGAGGCCCAGTTGGATGCAGTACGACAAGGGTTGTCCAACGAACAAATAGTCTCTCTTCGACACATCGAGGAACCAGAGAGTATCGTCGAAGTCATCATGTTGTGCTCAAAGTGATGTTCGAAGCTGAGACCACGCGTGGCAGAAAAGAGGTCTGGAAGATGGGAAGGCTACAAGAAGTCCGATCCAACAACCAACACCACATCTGCCCCAGAAGCGGCACCAGCAGGAACAGTTATGGGATATCATGGTCCCGCACCAATGGATCTTTTGGCAGTCAAGGGAATGAAAAGTACACTTCATGAGCGAAAGAGACGCAGAGAAGGAGGGTTAGATATGTATCGTGGGGATAGCAGGCATTGTGCAGCATCATGTCCAAGGAAGTTGAAGGCAGCGTCAAGACAAACAGAGGTAACACCATTCAGGAAAGCGGCAAATGAAGGAGAGGCAGATTCGGTACCAAGGAAAGGAAAAGAAGTTGAATCGGGAAAAGTTTGGTCTAGTGCAATAAGGATGGCAATTGCGCTGGAAACGAATCTCCTTTGTCAGTTAATGCTAGTTTTGGTATTTTGCAGTTTTCTATATCAAGCGCAGAAATAAAAAAGCCTTCTATGGAATGCAAACATCTCGTCGTAAAATGCTCGCTGAAAATAGATGACAAAATCATTGATACCCATGCTTTGATAGACTGCGGAGCTACTGGTATAGCATTTATTGACAAAGATTTCGTCCGCCATCATCAATTGGAGGAAAGAGAGTAAAAAGAATCAAGGAAATTGGAAGTTATAGATGGAAGACCCATTGAGTCAGGAACAATTACCACTATGGCTAAACTAGACCTAGGCATACATGGAAATCAGGAGCAGTTACCAGCATTCGTCACAAAGTTGGGACATTATCCAATCGTACTCGGACTACCATGGCTACAACTCCACGACGTTACAGTCAAGTTTCAGAAAAAACCAATTTGATTTGAATGCGAATACTGTCAAAAATACTGTCATCATCATTCGAGCGTATGGATCTGGGGCAATCACATGGAAACAACAGAACCAGACAAGCCAAAGCTGGATATATGCGTATTAGCAGCAGCTCCATTTATGAGACACAACAAGAAGGAGAAACTCAAAGTCAACGTGGTAACTCTATACGAAATCAACAAGGCCCTAGAAGTTAATGACCTTCAAGAAAAACCGCATCAACAACTAATTCCCAAGGAATACCATGAGTTCTTCCCGCTTTTTGACAAAGTAATCGCTGCAAGACTATCACTACATAGACCATACGATCACAAAATCCTGTTACAAGATGGTTTCACTCCTCCCTTCAGATCTATCTACAGCCTGTCAAGAGAAGAACTTCAGGTTCTACAAGAATGGATTGAAAGAAACTTGTCGAAGGGATTTATCAGATCATCCTCATCACCATGTGGAGCGCTGATCCTGTTTGCACCAAAACCAAATAGAGGTCTACGATTGTGCATGTACTACAGAGGCTTGAATGAAGGAACGATAAAAAATCGATATCCATTACCGCTGATTCAAGAAACACTGTTGAGGGTGTCGAAGGCTAAATGGTATACTAAGCTGGATGTCCGAGATGCCTACAATATGATCCGAATAGCAGAAGGAGACCAATGGAAAACGGCGTGTAGAACCTGCTAGAGCCTGTTCGAATCTTTGGTAATGCCATTCGGACTCACCAATGCACCGGCAGGTTTCAGGAATTCATCAATGGTACCCTTCGACCCATTTTGGCCATCTTCTGCACAGCATTCCTGGACGATATCCTTATCTACAGTGACAATCTGATGGAATATAAGGAACACGTCTGGGCCATGATGACAACATTAAATGAGGCTGGGCTATACCTGAAGGCTGAAAAATTCGAGTTTCATCAACAGGAGGTCAAATATGTGGGACTGATAGTGGGGGTAAACAGAATCAAAATGGACCCGGAAAAGGTAACAGCCGTGAAGGAATGGGAAGCACCCGGAAAACTCAAGGAGGTCCAAGCGTTTTTAGGATTCGACAATTTCTACCGAAGATTTATAAAAAACTGCAGCAGGGTAGTCCAACCATTAACGAAACTCACGAAGAAGCTGGTACTGTTCCACTGGGGTCCTGATCAAAAGAGAGCATTTGCGGAGCTGAAGGAAGCGTTTACAACTCCACCAGTTTTGGTACATTTCGATTACGAAATGGAAATCGTTGTGGAAACCGACGCATCAAGTTATGTATCTGCAGGAGTACTATCACAATATGACAATCAGGGAATCCTCCATCGGGTAGCATTCTTCTCAAAGAAACATACACCTGCGGAAGAGCATTACGAGATTTATGATCAGGAACTTAGAGCTGTCGTCAAGAGCTTGACACAGTGGAGACCAAAATGCGAGGGGTCAGTACATCCAATCAAGATACTGACAGATCACAAGAACCTCGAATACTTCAGGACGTCGAAACTGCTCAACAGGAGACAAACAAAATGGTTTGAATTCCTGTCAATATTCAAATTCAAGATTATATACTGTCCGGAAAAACAAGGTCAGAAGCCCGATGCACTCACCAGAATGCCAGGAGACTTTCCTCCGAAGGGGGGGGTAGAAAAAACCCAACAAATCGTGCTGAAAACAGAAAATCTTGACCAAGGAATACAAAACGGACTGGTAGTAGCATTCGCTGAGGTAGTCAATCGAGACACAGACGAAGTCAATCCTGAAGCGTTATGGAGTTGGATTCAAAATGTGTGTAAGGACTGCCCATTCGACAGCAGCGAAGGGTTGTGTACCAATGCAACGGAAATCATCAACACAGAGGCATCAGAGAGACTTGAACCGATAAAAAGGTAACATGATATACCGGCTGCCGGACATCCAGGAAGAGCAAAAACCCTCGAACATCCTGAAAGGAATCATCAATGGCAAGGAATGAGGCCAGACATGGATAAGTACGTACAGAACTGCCATGTATGTCAATGCAGCAAGGCAACCCATCAGAAGGTCCACAGATGGCTCAGACCACTGGAAATACCGAAACAGCCATGGAAAGACCTGAGTATGGATTTCGTGGTAGGATTACTGGAAAGCGAGGGGTACAATGCTATCTCGGTAGTGGTTGATAGGTTATCAAAGTTGAAGCATTTGGTTCCATGTAGAGATGATACAGATGGGAAGAAATTGGGCGAAATGTTTATACGAGAAGTGTTCAAATTGCATGGCTTACCAGACACTGAGGTATCAGACAGAGGACCCCAATTCACTTGGGAAATCTGGAGACATATCTGCGAATAACTGGGAATCGAATGAAGACTTTCAACTGCGTTCCACCCACAAACAGATAATCAAACGGAACGGATGAATGCAGTTATGGCACACTATCCCAGAGCCTTCGTCAATTATCAACAAAACAACTGGACACAATGGCTACCTACGGCTGAATTCGTATCAAACAATCACACCTCGAAAACAACAGGATGCTCACCATTTTTTGGCAACTACGGGTTCTACCCAAGAATGACTTTTAGTCAACATCTGGTTCAAAATGGAAACGATATCAGGGAAGTAAATGCAAATACCCTCTCCCAAAAAATGAATCATATCATTGAACAGATGAAGGCTGAGATGACTCGGGCACAAGCTGTTCAAGCGGAACAGGCAAACAAGCATCGAAGAGGGGGAGTGTTAATGAAGGTTAGTAATCTAGTACGGATGGATGCCAGGAATATTGCAACACAGCGACCCAGCAAGATGTTGGATTGGAAACGCCTGGGATCATACGAAATCACGGAAGTTATTAGTCCATGGGCCCATCGTCTACAGTTACCCAAGGACCTCCATATCCACACAGTACAACCAATCTCCCGTTTGAGCAAAGTTTGGAAGGACCCTGTACCAGGACAAATCGAATCTGCACCACCACCAGTTATTGTGGACGGAGAGGAGGAATACGAAGTAGAAAGCATCGAAGACTCCCGAATATTTCGACGCCAGTTGCAGTGTCAGGTCAAATGGATGGGCTACGATGAAAGAAGCTGGGAGCGGGCATTCAATGTGGACGGACTTCACGCTATCGATATATTCCACACGAAACAACCTGGCAAACCTGGGTCAACAGTTCGGCTTGTGGAAGGGGTAACTACTGTCATGGTTGTGTCGAGTGAGGATCGAAGAAGGAGTATGGATCGATGAATGATATAGAGGCATACGAAGAGAAACAGGTTTAATGGAAGGAAACAGGTTTCGATGGAAGGAATCAGGTTTTGAAGGTGGGAATCAGGTTTCAATGGTTGCGTTGTAAATATGGCGTGATAGTTATGGTGTGAGCTGTGGTTTTGAAATGGTTGCGTACATAGTTGGGTGAGGTTAGGATGTATTTTGGAACGAGTGAGTAAAGGTGATGACAGTCGCATTAGCAGTATATAAGGACGACAGATTCATGGAGAATAGGTTTGTTCTTCACTCGTTCTCTAGTCTACAAAACAATCAATAGCGTCAGCACCAACCTTTGTTCATTTCTGTGATTCCGGATTTCGGGTCTCTAGTTTGTCATGCAGTACCCGCGATTACTGCATTTTCCGTTTGGTTTTTATACCCCCTAGAACTCAGAGCCTTGAAACCTTGACAATGTACATTCAACCTCAACCGTGTTTTTTATATATAGTTGTCAATACATTGTTGAACCAAGTGTCTCACTATGAGTGGATGGTACCTATGAACACATATGGAATCTTGAATGAGTATGAGAAAGCCTGTATGAGTTTTAGGACAGGTATGACAAAACTGATTGTATTGTTGCATGATATTTGGCAATAACAAACTTCATTGACCCATCAATGAGCTTGTATCATTAAACCAATCATGTCACTGCTTTGATAGTATCAGTGACACAAAATAAATAACAACTATGTTAGAATTGAAGTTATGAGATTCTGAACCATGTTGGCTATTTTATATCTACCACCAAAGCACTTGAACTGAACAATGAATTTCTCACAAACTGCTTACCAATCAGCCAAATATGAGGTGTGATTCATGACCAAGTGGTTTAAACTATTGGTTACTAGGTTGATTCAAATTGGACCATCTTCAAACTAAGCCTCAGTTTGATCCAACGCAGATCAATCTGGTGTATTGCCCATACTAGCTGAGCAGATTGAAAGCCAAGTAATGGGTGAAGAAATGATAACTAGAATGATTTTGGTGAACTTTGCAGTACTGGACCACAGAAATACCCTGACAGAGGCAAATAAGATGAAAGACTACTTTGGATGACTGGCAGGAGTACCAATATTCCAAATTTAAAATCAAATCATATCCCAAACAGCAATTATAGAAGAATCTGAAGGAAGTATATATGTAATAATGAAGCAAGGAAATGACATATTGATGAATGAGGAAAATATAGACAAAGAGTCAGCACTTATACAGAAAAATGTAAAGGACTTGAAAGCAAGAGTATCTGTCTGTATGCAGAAGATTCTTCAGGTCAAAGACACATATCTAGAACAACATCCGGCAAGGGGTAGACCAATAGACTGAGAGATATTGAAACAAGAACTTAAAGATATATCAGAGAAACTAAGAGTCATTTGAGAAAATAGAAATACATATTGGAATTCGGTCAATTGGGTACTGGTGCTGGCATCAAATATTCGTAACAATGGTAGTAACGGTGGAAAATTCAAAGGACACAAAAATAGTAAGATTCTTTAGTTATCAGGAAAGAACAGGAAAGAACCAAAAGAATGCAATGCTTAACCGGTGTTTAAATAGACCAATATTCCAAATGGGTTCAATAATTGGTAATTAAAGTCAAAGTATGTGGTCAATAGAGTAAAAAGTGTAGTCTTATCACAAATCCTAGCATATATTGACACAGCTACAGAAACTATTGAACTTCTAAGTTGAAACAGATTGGTCAAGATGCTGCAGCTGGCTTTTGGAAATTATAATATATAGTCAAAAGCTGAAAGGGATCACAGAAAACCTTGGCAACAGGATAGCGAGTTTGAATTATACTTTATAGAATTCCAACAATAAATAGCACATACAAGCTACAATGGGATGGCATAGAAACATACTATCAAGTAGTGATTGTTGGAAAAACAGAAAGATTTTCTACAACATTGCAGAGTTCTGGGAAATCAGACACAGTCTGCACAGATTTGTTCCAAATGGAATGGACAGATACGCATGTGTAATATAGACAAAAATTCTGCCAAATAGACAGAACAGTCTAAGAAACATATTACAGAGACCAAAACTACATTTGCCCCTGATACAGCTTTGGCAAGAACAGTAGCAGGATGATATCACCCTGATTCTATAGATTTCTCAGCAGTCAAAGGAAAGAAGATGATATCAGAGAAATACAAGTATTGAACAAATGGGAGTCTATATATGTTCTGTAGAGATTAATGGTATTTTGTGGCCAGTTGTTCAAGGAAGTTAAAGACAGTATCAGGACAAGTGGAGGTCATATTATTCAGACAATACCAGGGAAAGCATAAAGAACAGCAATATAAGTTGGACAAGATTTACTCCAGTGCAATACAAATGGCCATTGTACTAGAGATGAATCTGCTCGGTCCATTATATCAGCAAAATATAAAATGCTTCTGGAGCATAGGTGTGACCTCCTGGAGGCTTCTGGAGGATGGACAGTCATTCTCGGAGCCTCATGAAGGAATGTTATAGTTTTGGACACTCCTGGAGCTCTCACCCCACTTCCCTGAGACTCCTGGAGGATGGAAAAGTACTGCAAGAGCATCCGAACAAAATTGACATAGTTTCAGACCCTTTTGGACATATTACCAACCTTCTCAGACACTCCTGGAGAATTGGAAGGTGCTGCAGCAGCCTCCAGGTGAAATGAACATAGTTCTGGACCGTTGTGGAGCTCTCACCAACCCTCCCAGAGACACCCTGAGCCAGGGCAGGTTAGTAGAAGAGGTTCCTGGAGAAAAGAGCGAAATTTGAATTCTGTATATGAATTTCCAATTTAACCACCTGGCACACAAGAAGCCTATGATGATTTTCACCTTACGAGCACTCACTAAACCTCCTGGCGTGCCTCAAAAGTAATTCAACTGCCTTAGATCATTTATTTGGACCAATGAGCTTTTGTACTATTCAACCATCATTCATATTGGTAAACTTTAAATGCCATATTGCTCTACAAATTGACATTGCAATGCATCTCATGTCCTACCTCACGAAACACCTTACCAGCCTAGCTCTGATTCTTGGTGGGGCGAATGTAACTTCATAATTTTCAATGTACAGTCCAGTACGAATCCAGGTCCACCTGGGTATTCAATACCCATACGCTTGCACTATCTCCACAGTCACTACCACTACCTAGTACTTTTTCATCGATTCTGACCAAATGTATAGGCCTGACAATTGCCCCAACTGAAACGATGTGCATTTAATGAGTCAATTTTATCATTCGAATGAAGTCATGAATCTAGTCAGCCCAGTCCCTTGGGTCATGAAATTATGTTGGAATCACCACCACATATGCTTGAGGTCAAGAATGTAATACCCATTCTTATCTACATTTTGATTGTTTGGTGAAAGTTAGTAGCATTTGCCTATCCGGTAGATGTTCTCCAAACTTTAGAATTTCATTTGGTGGCATCCACGTAAGATATCAGATTGAACATGATGGAACTCAGCCTTGAAATGTCACATCAAGGTAATTATGCTCACTCACTGCATGTTGAACCCACACTGTATGTGTTTTAGGCATCATGCTCTTATTAGCATTAGTATTTTCCATCTTTCAGTCAAGTTCTATTTGCTTGATGGTTGTAGAAGAGTAGCATAGTTGGCAATAATAGGATGGATCATTGTGTAGTTTGATTTGAACTTTGCTTATTATTGTCTTGAGATTGTAACCCAATACAAGACCTGTAATTTCTGTTCTCCAATCTTCTTCAATTTGAGCCCAAAATATCTTTGTAAGATGGGGAATTTCAAAATTGCTGGCTGCTGCGGTAAGAGATTTCAGTTTGGAACTCCTACACTTTCGACAAATATATGTTTCTCTCAAGTTATACATATTTGGTGGTACTGCACAAAATATTGGCTCAGGTTGTTCTTTTTTCAAGCATAGTCAGTTGGCTTGCCTTGTATTTCATCATTTGTCAACTGCTCATAAAACATTGAAAGTCTAGGGTTAAGTAAGCTGGACTGGCCAATAAGTATATCAATATGACAGCTACTCTCAAATAATTTCTCACCTCAGCCGAATAAACATCATTCTAGCCTTGAAGTACAAGGTATCACAGAGTTTCCTCTATATAGTTCAGGCCACTGTGGTGGTTATTGTATTTGAGAATTTGTGGAGCATAATTCACTTTATTGCTAGAATGGTAGCCACCATTCACATTGGAAATATGTAACAATTCTGAGATATTTGGTGTAAAATTGTCCCCTGAACCCATTCACCAAATTGACTCTGATATATGGCTGACCAGATGCATCATATGGTAACCAAAGTGTACAATCTGATGTTTTAGGGCATTCTGGAGCTCATCAATGCTGTGTTGCTCACACAAAGGATTAAATTTTGGTATTCACTTGAATAATGACATTCTGAAATGATGCTGTTGTGATACTGTGATTCCAAATACTCTCTTTTCAGATTGTCAGTAACGGAATCTCTGTTGTCAAACTCAGTGTGATCCAGATGCTTTAGAAATGGTTTGTATTTGGTAGTATTCATTTTGTGGGCCCCAGATACTTCTGCTTTAACTGCAACTTGGATCTTGACAATCGTTTGCTTTGGTATTGTCATCGATGGTCATTTCAGCGGATTCATGACCTTTGCTTCTGTAGACTTTGAGATTTTCAGTTTTTGGACAATACCTTTGAATCTGTAGAATTCTTTGAGTACATCATCAAGTGCAGTGAGGAATAGATCACAGTGGCTTTATTGGCTGGCAAGTAGGCAGAATTCCCATAATGTATGCACAGTTTCTATTCCTTCTTCTTTGTATGACATCTCATCCGTGTTTGTTTCATCATTCATGGTGCCAGCTATTATTGGCTTGCAGTTATCTGTCAATGTTCTATTTATTCCCCTGATCCCTTGCCCGCGCCATGTCCCACTGTTTAATCAATCACAGGTCTTGTGGAATAGTCGGAGTCTTGGATGCTGTGGTATCGATGTCAAACACTGATCAAATCTGTCCTGGAGATTTCGCACATCAAGGTATTTGAGCAGCCAGTCAAATAGATTCTTTACTGATCCCAGGAGCAATTGATATAATTGATCAGGTTGCCATAGCCAATGAACATTGCAGAGCAGGTATTGCCAAAACTTGTTAGGGAATGAACATACTCCAGACATGATCTGTTCATTGATCTGTTGATCATCAAGAAGTTTGCTGTAGGTTTTTTGATCTCTTGGATTGAAGATTATTTGTTGCCCTGAATCTTCCATCGTCACACAATTAGGTATTGTACAAATATAACACAAACAGTATAAAACTCAACCAATAATTACATGTTCTGCATAGTTACTGACCCATACAGCCAGCAGTAGAAAGCACCTTATTTGAATACTGTCGGCACTATGCCATTCCCAACCCAGTCCACTGATATTGAGTTCGGGGAGCGCCAACAGAATCGTGTGGAGTGCATTGTACCAGGCATCATCAGTGTTTTTGGCACCTTCTGGAGAACATGGTATGAGTCCGACAAGGATCCAGCGGCACTCCTTGCGATCCGGTGGATATCTTTTTGTATATTGCTGATACTGATATATACAGTCCATGCCTGTTTATGTCCAAACAATTTTGTGAGATGTGTTTTATCAGATGCAAAAATAATTGGTATAATCTTTGTGCCCTGGGGCTGATGCTTTTGGGCACTCCATCACCAATCACCAGTATTTATGTCACTGTCGATGCGACACCCCTCAGAATCCAGCAGTCGTACTGGTTGAATATTATAGTATATGGCATATGAAATATGAGCCAAATGAAATTTTATGCACATGAATATATCATGATAGTACAATATGCCAAATGTTAGTGAACAGTCTTCTATCCAACTCTCTGCACCTGAACCAATCTCTATGGATTCCATGAATGTACTCAACCCAGTCGTTGATTCAAATGATTTGACACAAAAATCATCAATTCCATGTTTCAGGTACTGGTTGATTCATGTTTGGGAGTTATGACCCAAGGTTTGAGCTAGCTGAGAGTCACATGCACAATCGAATGGATACCATAGGTTCCATTGATCCAGGTATATACGATGTGTATTGTATATCCCAGTAGCAACACCATCTGCCTGCCCACCAACTGCCTCCACTCCCACAATATCACTGTGATATTTAGTTTTCATAAGGTCAGGTATCCATGTTAGATCTGGCTTCTAAGAGTCTGCAGATTTACTGTTGGACAAATCTTTGGGTGGCATGCCTGGTATACAGTCTACTGACTCACCTTTGGATAAGAACATATATTCTGAAATGATCCAGGTGTACCTACTGATATTGAACCTTGGTGGTGCTGAATGGTTCTAGCCAATGGGAGGTATAGGTCTGTTCAGCAAAGGCCTTCAGCCAGGGTAATGGGGTGAAACTGCTTGTAGTGAGCTTCTAATCAGTTCTGGTGTGGTAATTTCTGGTTGCAGATAAAACAAGTAATGCGATTTTGCCTTGATCTAGCCATGCTAGCAGAATCAATGGTAGTGGTTATTTTTCAGGGGGGTTTACACAATAGCAATAATAGTTTGCTTCCCAGGGATTTCTTTGTAACACTGTCCAATTTGTGTTTGCAACCATATAAGTACACTACCGAGAAGTACACTGTCTAAAAGTACACCACCTTATGTGTGGGGTATCAACCTCAACTGCATTTCATTTTTCTCATTACTGTTTTTGTTTCTAGAGTCACCACCACTGAGCTGCTTTCCTCCCAACCATGCAGTATAATTATGCCATCTATCTTACTAGGCTTTTTGTACATATGCATATCTCTTATTCTGGCCCATATGTATAAAATTATAATTCAAAATATGTCATTGGAGCACCTTCAAGAATGTCTCAAATAATCCCTAGGCGTCGAGTATCATTCAATGTGAATGTCAGAATCATACCAGCTGCTCACCATCATTGAGTTGATTGGTTTGTTCAATGTCTACCTTTAACCTGATCCCATATTTTTGCCCTTTTGTGGTATACTGGTGATACTATTCTTGTGCATACTGGGTATTCAAGGTATACTATTGTAGAAATCAAGGTAATGATTGCATATACAGACCTCCAACCGGTAGCCGAGTGGTCAAACTCATACCAAATATGAGTATGATTTCATCACCACTGTTGCCATGCTGTGGCTGACATTTCCACTGTCTGCTTGTTTGCTAATGCCAACAATGCAAAAGATACCACCTTGGTATGTGGCAATGAAACAAAGAAGTGTGTGTACATTTGTTTTTTCAGATCTCTGTGGTACAAGGAATGGCATGTAACTGGAAGATGTGAGAGATATAATGATCTCTTTCTGCCGCCGCTTCCTGTCATGACCTAATGCATAATGTATTCTCAGAGCCTGGAGAATATCATTCCAATTTTTATATATGTGTTCCCAAATCTTTTCTTACAATGTCATCATCAGGATTACCACTACAACATTGAGGTAGATCTGGATATCAATGGCAGGATGATCATAAATTCAACAATTTTCAGCAACAACAGCAAATGAAATGTTACCCTACAGACCAGAATCAAAGATCACAGCATCGGATGACTTCCAATTACAGCATCAATCCAACCAGGGGTCAGGCTCCGGATGGCAGTAATAACTCATTGAACTCATGGCCTAACCTGCTACATTATACTCAAGAGCACCACCAGCAATTTCCAGGTGTGCTTCAGTATTCGCAATAGCAGAACACACAAGCCATGCTGCTCTTTTGACCTCCCCAGCCAAATTCCAAATGTACCCCTCAGCACTTTATTTCTAAGCCAAACTCCCAAGCCATACTGCCATACACCCAACAGCAGAACTCGCAAAGAAGGCTGGAGTAAGCACAACTCTCATGGCACACTGCCATACCTACAAGAGTACAACTCCCAAAGCGCACCACTGCTTCTTCCTCCCCAGCCAAACACAGTAGTCACACTACCTGACCACCATCAGCAGAACAGCCAAGGCCCGCTGCTGTTCATTCATCCCCAGCCAAATATCACAGGTGTGCTGCTGTATGTATATTTCCAGCCTAACTCCCAGCTGTAAACCCAGGACTCTCAGTAGTATTCTCCCCAACTGAACGTCCTGCAACCTCAATGCTTGCCAAATCCTCCTCATCAGCAGTCTGGGCACAAGCATCACACCAAGGACGTTTATGCAAGCTCAACTTATCCTCATCCAGGGAACACTGTTGGGCCACAATGCACCAGCCAGCCAATGACTCCTTGGACAAGATAGGGTCATCAGCAAAACACTGGCACACATACTCCTCCTGAACCAGACCCAAAACACACTCTGTCACCATTGGGAGTACTGTTATCTGAACCACAATCTCCATGGAATACCCCTAACAAGCAGACTACTTTACCGTCAAAGTGCATTGTAATTCAATCCCCAGTTCAGAAAACTCTTATGGAAAAGATTGCTGTGCTGCCACCGCATTCCAAAATATTATTTGATGAGTTTTCCAATACTGGAGATGTTTTTGGATGGACTGAGGAATCTCCCACCCATGATGGCACCAGTCACCCAGTCTTGGCACTGCAGATTGTATTGATAAAAACACTCCCACTCAAATCAGTCACATATCAGCCACATTCAACAATTGGAGACAATCTTTTGTTACCAGTTTTGTCAAAAAAAAGCACAAAGCAATTATTCCTGGCTTGAACAAACCAAAACTGCATTGCCATTGAATATTGCTCTGGGAGGTACCTGTAGCTGACTTTATTGACACTTATCATTACTGGATGCCTTTGGCCAATTTTGATAATGCTGAGTGGCCAAATCATCAGTGGGAACATATGTTTTTGCAATAGGTCACAAATGGGATCACGGAAACCATGGTCAGGAAAGAAAATAAAAAGAGATCAGCGATGAACGATAGTATGGAGCACCTTCCGAATCAACCCAAGGTGAATCATTTTACACTGGAGAACTCAAGCGTTATAGTAATAGTCGGTTGCATATCTTAAAATGGTAATACAACCATCGAGAGGGAATTATCAATATTATATACCCATGTCAAGCTTTGGGAGGTGTTCTATACATTTATCTCAAACAGCAGCCGTCACAAAGTGTCTGAAAAACCTTTTGCTTTGACAGAAGATTTCAAGTGTAGGTTGAGTGATGACATTTTGGATAATGAATATATGGGAAGGTACCATGATGGACAGATGATCTGGGCTGTACTGCTTGACCAAATTATATACAATGCATCACCCTCAAAAGCCTTTCAGCGGAAAAATAGGTATGATGTGAAGGTTTTCCTGATCGTGTGGGACATGGCAGGCCAAGATTCAGAGCACATAATTGATTTGGTAATGACTTGTTCATTCCACCAAAGTCAAAAGAGCTGTTAATAATGTTCAACTTAAACAATTCCAGTATAGAAATAAGAATACCAGGGAGATTGCTCAGGGAGATAAAGAGCAATCTGAACGTGGATTACCATCAGTTAGTAGATTAGAGTGAATAAAAGCGAAATCCATTTCAATTTTATATTAATCATGTATCCACTTGCCAATGCAATCCTAACCAAATATGTTTATTTCGTTAGATGTGCTGGCGTCAAAGTCTGAGCCTATCAGCACAAATAGCTATGGAGGTCATCCATGAAATAATATGGGAAGACAAGCCTGAAACCCAAAAGGCCCTGGAGCAGGACACATAGTAAAGAGGTCTTGGCTCAGGTATCGAGGGTTCAGGGCTTGTGGTTCTAGGGGTTATGAAATAGAAAGCCGGAAAGCTAAAACGATTGAAGACAGCCTGTAGCTCAGGAGAAGAAGACTGTATGCAAGAGACTCAATCCACAATCAACAAGTGTGAAAAAGTGCAAGCCAAAGTGAATTGATTGTTTTATAGACGGAAGAATGAGTGAAGAAAGAAATTTATCCTCTGCCAAATGCCTGATTTATATACAGTGATTCACTTGTTCCATAATAAATTCAAACTCCTGCTTTCTTTGTATACCGGTTTTGCACCATTTCATAGTTTTCCAGATTCGAAATTTGATTTCATTCTTGTCGTACTTTAGCCTCTGTTTGAAACCAGATTTCATTCTTATCATGCTTTATCCTGCCTGTGAAACTTGATTTCTTTTTCGTTGTGCTGTCGCCTCCGTTTGAAACCAGATTTCATTTTCATTGTGCTTAACCTTTTGTATTACTGACTGACAGTGCTCAATCATCAATCGTCACTCAGCACAACGGTGACAGTAGGCCCCACTCTCCAATGTTGAGTACTGATGAGGTTCAGGACCTGGGCTTACCAGGGTCATCAGTGTGATAATTGTTATTAGCTATAAGTCTATCTACGTTGGTCACAGGCTCCCAGTTGCGTTCGTTGTAGCCCCTCCATTTTACCAATTACTGCGGCTGCCTCTGAAACAGCCAGGAATTGTCTATCCGCACAACATCATTCGCCCCTTCCCTGTCCACTATTATCGGTAAAGGTGGTTCATTCTTTTGATTCAGGAGACGATCGTGGGCAGCCTGTTGTAATCTGGATGTCGGTTGAACATCGTGAATACGTAGTTGACTTGATAGGTCAACTCTGTAGGCCCATGGACTGATGACCTCCATAATTTCATATGGTCCAATATGTTTCCAGTCGGGCTTCTTACTTGGCCTGGCGGTGGATATGTTTCTGGCATCTAGCTATACTTGTTCTCCTTCGGCCAGGTCAACTGTGATCTTTCAGGACTTGTAGGCCTGTTCGGACTGTATGGCCTGGGCTCATTTCATCTTGGCTCTGAGTTCACTAAACAGATGTTCTATCAGTTGGGCCATCTGCAGGGCGTTGACTTCGGGAATATTAGTGGGATCTTTAATTGGATGTTTGCTGACAGTCATTCGTGGTTGGGAGCCATAGTAGCCAAAAATGTGGAAAAATTAGCCATTTCCAAGATATGATGGTTAGCTGCAAATTCCGCCAATGGTACCCGCTGGAACCAATTGTCCTGCTGGTAATTAACAATGTTTCGGATATACTGTTCCATCACTGCATTGAATCTCTCAGTTTGGCTGTTGGTCTGGGAATCAAATGTGGTTGACAGTATTCGTTCAAGTTCCAATCTTTCGCATATGTGTTTCCAGAATTCCAAGAAAATTGTGTCCCTGGATTGAACACTATTGTTTCAGGCAGTCTGTGCAGTCTGAACACTTCTTCAACGTATATTTCTTCCAACTTGTTTCCATATACTTGTTCCATACAGGGTACAGAATATTGCATCTTTACTAGGTGGTCAACCACTACCGATACTGCGTTAACACCTTCACTATATGGCAATCTGACAACCAAGTCCATGCTCAAGTTCTTCTATGGTTTCTGCTGTACATCTAGCTGTGGTAATATGCGATGAGTTCTTTGGTGGGTTGCCTTGCTCCATCGGCAGGTATGGTAGTTCTGTATATAGTGGTCCGTGTCTTACCCAATCTGGTTCCAGAAATGGCTTGGGCTTAGCAGGTTGTAAATTTTTGCTGGTCCTGGGTATCCTGCGATCAGAGCATCATGGTATTTCTGAATCCACATGAGCTTGTCCTTGACTGTTGGTAGGATTTGTGTTTCAGAGATTTCCAGCAACTGATCCTTATGCATACATAGCCCTTTGCTACTATTGTACTGGGAATGCTGACATACATTTTTAATCCAGTTCCATGACTCGTTGAAGCTTACAGTGTGGCAATCAAGGTTGAGAGTGTCCACAAATACCAAGATGTTCTCTTTGCATATCCTCTCATCGAGGTTTTCAGTTTTTAGTACAATCAGCTGGGTTTCTGCTGCCCCCCATTTTGAAGCAATGTTTTCTGGCATTCTCGTAAGCACATCGGGTTTTTGATCTTGCTTTCCTGTCGGGTAAACTATGTTGAACATAAACCTTGACAGAAATTTGGACCATCTGGTCTGTAGTCAATTCAACAGTTTCGATGTTATGAAGTTCTCCAGGTTCTTGTGACTTGTAAGAATCTTAATCAGATGTACTGAATATTCCTATTTGGGTTTCCATTGTTCCAGGCTTTTGACCATTGCATCTAATTCTTGGTTGTAGATTTCATCATGTTCTTTGGCAGGCAAGTGTTATTTGGAGAAGATGGCCACTAGGTATAGCACTCCTTGGTTGTTGAATTGAGAGAGAATTCCTGCAGATAATCGACTTGAGGCATCAGTTTTGAGGACTATCACTTTTCATAATCGAACTGGGCTAGCACTGGAGCTGTTGTAAAAGCCCTTTAAAGTTCTGCGAACGCCCATTTTTCATCTGGTCTCCAGCAGAATGGTACCAACATTTTTGTGAGTTTGTATTAGTGATTGCACTACCTTACTATAATTCCAAATGAACTGTTGACAAAAATTAGCAAAGCCTAGGGCAGCTTGGACTGCATTGAGTCTCCCCAGGGCTTCCCACTTTTTGTCCACTGGGAATTTCTCCAGATTCATTCTGATTCCGATCACAGTGACATTTAATCCAAGATATTTAACTTCTTTCATATGAAACTCGCACTACTCTGGGTTTAGGTAGAGGCCGGCTGCTCCAAGTGATGTGATTACCGCTCGAACGTACTCTTTATAGTCCTGTATATCATCACTATGAATATGCATGTTGTCCAAAAATGCCGTTCAGAATATTTCCATAATGGGGTGTAGCCTATCATTGATAAATTCTTAAAATGATGCTGGCGCATTGGTAAGTCCAAAGGGCATATCTGAGGATTCAAAATGTTCATATTGACTTCTGAAAGCCATTTTCCATTGGTCTCCTTGCATGATTCCAATGATATCATAAGTGTCGCAGAAGTCCAACTTGGTATAGTAACAGGCTTTGGAGAATCATAACATGGTTTCTTGAATCAGTGGAAGGGGGTACTGGTTTTTGATTGTTCCTTCATTTAACCACCAATAGTTGATGCAGAGTCTCAGACCTTCGCCTGGCTGCTGCGCCAAAAGAACCAGGGCTTCACAGGTCGATGAAGACAATTTGATAAATCTCTTAGACAAGTTCATTTCAATCCATTCTTTATGAACTTGCAACTCTTATCGTGACAGGGAATATATTGGTCCAAACGGTAGTGTAAAGCCCTCCGGTTACTGAATTTTGTAATATTAGAGTCAGTATGGTGTGAGCGATTCAGAACTACCTTGCAGAACTGGGGTAGGAACTCATGGTATTCCTTGGGAATGACTTCTTTGAGGGACTTGTCTTGTAGATCCTTTATGCCCAAGGCATCATTGATTTCATGCAGTATGATCACATAGACCTTGTGTTTCTCCCTTCATATTGATCTCATGAAGGGTGATGCTGCTACTGTGCAGATGTTCAATTTTGGCCATTCCGGATCTGGTGCTGTTGTTATTATGTGATTGGCCCATACCCATATGCTTCAATGATGCTGGCAATGGTGTTGACTGTAGCTGCTTTTGAAGCTGATTCTTCGGGCTTGGAATTCAATCGTTATATTGTGAAGTTGTAATCATGGCAATTCTAATATGATGAAATTAATCCCTAACGTGGTTATCAATGCTGGTAGTCATTTCTGATATGATTGTATTTCTTAATTCAACTTGGCCATTGTCATAATGGTTTCTGATTCGATGGGACTTTCATTGATAACCTCTAACTCTTTTGACTGTCGTAATTCCTTCCCTGCTGACTCATGATGGCGTACAAAATTGTTTTCCACAAATTCAATTCCCATTGCTCTACAGTCAAATGAAGCGTACATATTGATTAGCCTGTCTCCGATTTTCAGCGGACATTTTACAACAAGAGGCATGGCTTCCATTTAAGACTGCTTGATTTCTGCACTACCAATCAAAAACTGCGAGATTCCAAAAGGAGAATTAACATCTGTAAACAATGGGGAATCGTACCCAGACCAATGGCCATCCACAGTGCACTGGCTTAAACTTTTCCCGACTCAACTTCCTTCTCCACTTCTGTTCCATTTCTTCAATGCCTAAATGGTGTCACTTCCACATGTCCTGACGCTGCTTTCCACTTCCTGGGACACAATGCTGCGCAGTGCCTGCCATCTCGGCAGTATATACAAAGTCCTCCTTTGATTCACCACTTGCATTCTTCTGGAGAAATGTTCTTCCCTTTGACTTCTGAGGTATCCATTGGAGCGGGGCCATGATTACCTGTCACAGTGTCTGCTGGTACTGTTTCCGGGGTAGGTCTGGTGTTGCTCGGGGGTTCATGTTTCTTTGACTTGGCTGCCTATCCTGCTGATTTCATCTTGGCCACTCCAGTGTGAATTCATGAGTTTCGTTTTGAGCAGAGTTCGACATACTCTGTCAGGTCTTCTGGAATGTTGCAATGTTGTAGTGAATTCTTCAATCATTTGTATATACTGTGTTCTAGTACGATTACTTGGACTGCTTAGTTCTAGTCAATATCCGGCACCTGTCATTGAAATTCTGCATAATACTGAGAGAACTCTTGGTCTTTTTGTCAAAGCTCAAGGTGTTCCAAATTGGCAGTGGCTTGTATGCCTTGATTTCTGAAGGCTAGCTGGAATGGGAGCAACAATGTTTCCTGTAATGGGATGTCAAGGTTACCAGTAACTCTGCTGATGTATGGCTGGATCTGATTCAATTCCAGGCCTCTCAGTCAGTTTGCTGTATATTGCATCTTGGATTGCTCATTGAAAATTTGTGTTGCTTCATCTGCACTTTTTTTTCTAATTGTGCCATCCACCTTCTGAGCGCTCTCCTGTCTGTTGCCAAACATCGGAAAATTTCACTGCCTTTGTATGTCAGCCTCCACCACTGCCGTTACCTCCTTCGGTTCCTGCTGGTGGCAGAATTCTTTTTACCTGATCCCGATATTTGTCTCAGTCTTCTCCTATCACCCTCAGCTGTTCTTGTGCATCCTCAAAATCTTGTTTCAGTTCATCTGTACCTACAGGTGCTCGGTTTTCCAATTATTTTTCTAGGTCTATGATCTTGGCCTGCAGGTCTCCATGTGGGCAATCTGGCACTCTTGCATCCAAGTTCTTGACTTTTGGTTGTGTCGATGCCAGCTCTTGTTTCGTATTCCCTTTGTTTGCTAGGAGGTTCTTTTCTTCATTCAGCAGGGCAGAATTTCTTTTTGGATTTCGTCAATGGTTGTTACCTGGGGGATGATTTGTTCGTTTAGTCCACTTACTTGATTTTCAACTGTGGATGCAGATGCCTGCAGTAGATGAGTTAAGGTGTCCTTCATTGCATTCGCTGCTTCCTGTGATTTTCTTAGGTCCAGCTTTGTGAAATCCACCAGTATCTGTCTCCCTATTATTTTTTGACTGATTATAGAAAGCTCTATATACCAAGCTACTTGTGCTGAGGAGCTGCCTTCTATCTTTGCAATTTTCGAACAGCGATTGATATAAACATTTGTTGATCACCCAGCCGAAGGTTTTCACTATATCAAGGTACTCGTCACAGATGTGTCTCCAGGTGTCGCTTTTCCACTCTATCCAGCAATTGTTTCTACAAAGAATTTCACACCAGATACACTTATTGGGATTTCAACACATCAACGCCTGATGGCAAATCCCTGTCAATCAATTTTGTTGAGTGAATAACACGATTTTATCTCTCCAATATTGGCTGAAAATGCCTATTTGCTTGACATGAGGCTATGTACCGATGCAATAAGAATTTGAAGTTGATAGTCCACAGTAAGCAGAGTATACAGGCATGTTCCTCAATGCAATCGAAAAAACTATTGATTTCCTCTATACTGCAGTTACAGGTGGATGTTACAGCCCAATCTTGAATTGCTCTGCAGTTGCAGTGGAATGTTGGGTTAGGATAATTGTAATCTAGATCTCCTTGTTCTTCTGAAGCAGATGAAAAATATATACCGTTGCAGGTTCTTTCGTCTTTGCTCAAGAATTTAGAAGTAGCACTGATTGGTAAAATTGTCTGGGTTCGAAGGTCTTCAACAAGTCCACAAGGAAGATAAACACATGTGTTTTGTATAGCATTGAATGACTAATCTGGTTTCGAAATTGCATGATGATTTGAAAACTTTGCAGGATGTATTGCAATTGCAATGACAGTAATAGCAGCCTAAACTGTGAGGAAAATAGTATATAAAACCAAAATATAACCGGTAGAATTGAGTGTAGACCGGTTCTTCTCTCAAGAATTCGTGGCTCAGGTATTGAGATTTCAGGATTAGGGGTTCTAGGGGTTATAAAATTGAATGCCGGAAATACTGAAGGATTGAAGATAGCCTGTAGCTAAAGAGGCAAGGACTACAGGCCAGAGACTCGATTCAGAATCACTGAGTGTGAAAAAAGTGAAAGCTGAAGCTCATTGACTGTTTTATAGCTGAGTGAACGAGTGATACAAGAAACTTGTACTCTGCCAAACGCTTGGTGTATATACAGTCATTCACTTGATTCATAAGACATCAAAACTCCTGCTTGATTTGGACACCGGTTGTGCACAATTCTGTTGTTTTTCTGATTCGAAATCTGATTTGGTTTTTGTCTTGCTTTAGTCTCCGTTCAAAACCTGATTTCATTCTCATTGTGTGTTAGCCTCCATTTGAAACCAGTTTCTGTTCTCTTTGTGCTTTAGCCTCTATTTGAAACCAAATTTCACTTTCGTTGTGCTTGACCTATTATATTACTCACCGATAATGACTGCACCATGAATCGTCACTCAGCACAACCGTGACACTCTTCTGTTGATGAAGTTTCAAATCATGACATATGAGATTGGAGTACCATACTGAATTCAATCAACAGTATATTTCAGCATGAATGTTTGGAGGAAGTTCCCAAGCTTCCAGGTGCATTTCCAGTATACCAGTCAAGAACTTATAGGGTTTCTGGCCATAAATATACCATCCTTCGCCTGCTGGTACTATTTCTGGCGCATCAACTTTGGGCTATCTAGTTCATTGTCACAATATGGGGCTGGGATGCAGTCATGCATGGCGTGCTTGTTGCAGATGAGATGGGTCTCAAAATAACCCATATGGCTCTTGCTGCAGCCATGTTTTGTAATCTGCAGACCGAGAAAGTGGTTTGTGGTCAGCCTTTGTTGATTCTTTGGGGTCAAACCCTGGATGAATGGATTGATCAAGTGCAGAATGATTATTCAGCGGGTTCCACCAGAGGACCATGGTTGGTACCCAATGATATGGATGAATCTGGTACTGCTCTGGCTGTTGGAGATGAAGATGACACCGTCTTATGGTCATCTGCATCTGGTATCTGCCTATGAACCAATCCTTATTGTCACTCTTCCTGGATTTTGCGTGATATTCATACGGGTCATAAACTACATGTCCTACAACACAGATTTCACTATAATTGATCTGTTGGACCCAAACTATTACAACCATCAAAATGGAGATTTGAACTCCTCTGCTGACGAGCTGAAACAATGGTGAAACATCCATCACATATCATACGATACTTTAACAGCAGAATCCAAACTGAATGGTTGGAGGCAACTTGCCAAATGTGTCTGAAGCTTTGCGATCTTTCACATATCACACCAGCACACATGCCATGATTCTCAGGGATGGACTGTTGCTGTATAGGCCATGATAGGATTCAATCTGAAAATGACAGTGACCCCAACATATCATACACTCAATGCCTGGGTCAAACAAATGATATAGCTGTTCTCTGGCACATCGATTCTTCCCGAGGACCTAATACTAATGGACCTGCATGGTGGGGAAGGACTGCAGATTGCTTTTTGGAGTTTGATACAAGGCATCAGGTCTGATGACAATGAGACTCAAATGTCTGCATCCAGCCAAATTATCAGGATAGCCAAACCATGGACTATCCAGAGGTGGTCAGAGTCTAAACTAGCCAATTGAGAACAATTGGTGAAGTTGCCCAAGGTAAAAGAACATATTGTCAACCTTACATTGACCACAGTAGAAATACACACTATCCAGCATCTTGTCAACCGATATATGTATTGAGGTGCGGGAGGTGCCTACTGGGTGCACATGTAGAGATTGGCCTCTGGCTCTTTAATCTTGGGGCATACGGAGGACATGAATATCAGGGGCAAGTACATTCAGACCTGGTCTGATATCAAGGACTTGAGTGAACCTCCATTATACCGGTGGCTACAGAACAACTTCATTTGGATGCTTGTATATTAGCTGGTAGAATATCCACATGCCAAGCTGGAAAAGAATCTCCCAGAAGCTGAAGGATTTGTGTTGTTCAACCCTCCTCCTCCGAAAGTGGCCCTGTTGTGTTCTCACTCTGGCCTCGTCCATCATCTGCACTGGTTGATCTAGCAGTATTTTGGTAATTATGTTGATATCTTCTGGATGTATACTGAGATGCACCTGCAGGCCCAGACCAAGATGCAATTGCGATTCCAAGATTCTTGCAACACCTGACTATTTATTACAATTCCAAAGGTCGGAGGCCCATGTGTTGATTTAACCACCACAAAAGATTCGGATATTTTCCAAAAGTTTTCCATTTTAAATGCACAACAATCGGTATTCACTCAAGTGGTACGATTGGGGCAAAATGGAGTACTGCATACATGGCTTCCAAATACTAGTCTAGACAGTGACGACAATTGGGTCAGTGAGCTTCACCACAGATCTGGAAAAGTACAAATGAGGGTCTTGGATGGGTGAATGCATTGCCCCAATATTATTTTCAATATGATATACCAGATGGTCAAGGCACATCAATGGCACACCAAATGGCTTATGCAGGGACGATGAAGATAGTGATGATTTGCAGGCTAGGAAAATCATTTATATTCTAAGGCAGGTGTATATCCATGGTTGTTTTTTATCGTCCCACTAACATATTCTTTTGGGAAGGTATGGCACTTCTTTTTCTATTGCAATGATTTACAATTTATAGACCCACTTGCAGCAGAAGTTTCAGGAGTTCAGAGTTGATTCATAGATACACTTGTAGCAAAAGTTTCTTGAGTTTAGAATTGATTTATAGATGCACTAGTAGCAGAAGTTTCTGGAGTTCAAGGTTTTTTTATTTTAAGATCTTATTGTCAGTCAAAATGTTAAGTAATCACAAGATTTTTGAGGCAGTCCACTGGGGACGGAATTCAATCACCAATGCCATAGTGCCCATGTAAATATATATAATGTTGGAAGACTCAAACTTGTTCCTCAATATTTGACAGTACATTGTTACAGGTGTTGCAAGATTCAACCTTGATGTTCAATATTCCACTCTACATTGAAAATAGTATCGGATGATTCAACCTTGATGCTCAATATTTGACTCTAGATTGTTGATAGTATTGGAAAATTCAACCTTGGTACTCAATATTCGACTCTACATTGTTGATAGTATCATAAGATTCAATCTTGATCCTCAATATTCGACTCCACATTGCCAATAGTATTGGATGATTCAATCTGTATTCTGAATATTCGACTCTACATTGTTGATAGTAACAGAAAATTCAACCTTGATCTGCAATATTTGCCTCTATATTGTCGATAGTGTAGGATGATTCAACATTAATCCTCAATATTTGACTCTATCTTGTGGATAGTATTGAAGATTCAACCTTGATCCTGAATATTTGACTCTACATCTTCATTAGTATCCGAAGATTCAACTTTGTTCAGAATATTCCACTCCACATTGTCAATAGTATTGGACGATTCAATCTCACCGACAACAAAGTGTTGATTATAATTCACACACCAGCTTGTTAAGAAAGGGTGTCTCATGTATACCAGAACTTGTTAGAAATATATAGTGCACCTAACCTTAAGTTGACCAGCATGATATGGGTGTTGCCTTCAAATTACTGATCTGAGGATCCGCAGACCATGCTCTTTCCACAGCTCATGAATCTGTCCTGCCAAAGAATCTCGTATCTTACTTGATGCATATTTCACTGGAATATCTCTCTGCATCAGTGATATTATATTTCAGGATGAAGATTGCGGTGGTCTGAATGTAGATATAGTATATTCTTGGCTTAGCTCTAGCATATTGAACTGTGTTCCCATATCTTTGAGCAATATTTGACTCGTTCTTATTTTATGCTGCACATATTGATTGTCCCAAAGTATCCATTTACCCAACCACATGCTATCTGCAATCAAGGCACCGGCAAATCTACACCACTCATATATGTTCATAAGTATCTGAATAAATTTTGTGACCTTCTGAGTATGCCTGAACATGAATAATTATATGTCAAAAAATTTCATTCCCCAATAAGAAAATGGTCCTTCATAACTTTATTACCATGCTGGATTCTTCACCCAACATATATTGGTCATAGTGAAAATTTGAAACTGATACTTCATTTGGACTCAACTCGATGTGTTCGGTCAGCCGAAAGATTCATGTTGTACCTGTGCAAACAATGTAAGAGCTCAGTATGATGTATCGAATGAATATGATACATAAGTAGAAGTCAGTTTGAGAATTTCCTGGTATACCAACATCAATTGATGGCAATACCTGTTGCTTGGCAACTTAAAGTCATGTGTTGCTCACCTCCTAATGTCTTATAGTTATCCATCTTAATTCAATTATATTTTATGAATAACATCATAAATCAAATTTTTTGAACATAGGCTTATTGACTTGCTGATATAGTATGTATATAGACCAGGCAATTGATGTATCTGATGCTCCATAATGTATGCAGCAAGTGTCAAGTGTCGATCTAAAAGAATATTGTATGGAATATAATAGTTATAGTAATCAGTATGAGCTCACATATGACCTGACTTATCATTGCCATCTTGGCATTGCAGAGCCCAACATCTCTTTTTTTTCCATGTTGATTTTCCTCTAGGTCAACAACTCGTTCTTCCTACCTGTAATATCTTCAACAGCTTATTATAATGCTCTGATCATTCCGTATCCTCAGTTACAATGCTATATTCCGACAATTGCTATGGCTAGATAGGTTCTGTGGGAGGATGGTCAGAACTTGATCTCATATCCATGAGAAGTTTGTGTTTGCCCCATTCTGACCATTATCACTACCAACGACAAAGACTACAACCACATACATATATTCAAAAGAACTCTGGATCCTTCCCAAGAATCTGTCCATTCCATGTTGAACTTCTCCCGACCTATGTGTGCTGAGGCAAGGATATTTGCTCAAACTCATCATATGGAATAATATTCAAAGGGTAATAGCTGCCACTTTCGGCGATTTAACATTAAATCATCACACTTATCCACTATAATTCACAGTGGCACATCAACTCTACTGGTAAGGCTTACCAGACATCGCCAACAACTTTCCGAGTGCATCTTCTATTTTGCAATCATTGCATACACTGCACCTACCATTATCACTAGTTTTATTGCCAATGAACTTATTGGAGGTCTTAAGATAGTATGCCAATGCAAGTTTTAATATAAGGTTTTGCCCTGAACTGCTATTGAAATTTCAGGAGAGTGCGTACTTCAACAGTCTGTTTGTGGTATTTGAAAACTGGTATGTCCAGCAATGGGGCATTCAAATGTACTCATGGTTTGTGAAATTTGCTTGCAAACTGCTGTCCTGCTGGCACACCGGGAAGTTGGTATACTGTTGTAAGTTAGGCTTCACCATAGCCTCCTGAACAGTCTGTCAGGTATGGCAGGCATTCATATAAACTCATGGTCTGTACATGTTGCTTGCAATTGGCTCTTTGACCAGCATGCCAGGATGTTGAGTTACAGTTGTAAGTCTGGCTGTACCCTGTGATCTGAAACAAGTCAGTCAGGTACAGGGCATTCATATGTGCTCATGGTCTGTGAAGCTTGCAAACTATTCCCCCGCCAGCCTGTCTGGCAGTTGGTATATAGTTGTAAATTATATGTCACCCTGGCCTCTTCTACAGTATGCCTCCTCAACTGTATGTTACGCATGGGGACATTTGTATATGCTGATGGTCTGTGTAGGTTGCTGGCAAACCACTCTCCTACCTGTGCACCTGGCAGTTGGTATGCAGTCCTACTTCAGCCAAGTCTCCTCAACTATTTGCCATGTATGAGCGGGTATTTGTATGTGCTCCTGGTATGTGCTGGCTGGTGTGCACCTGGAGTGCTTGGAAGTTGATATAGTTGTAAGTCATGCTTCACCCTAGCCTCCATCACCGTCTGCAAGAAACTAATTTTAGGTATTTTCGGGTGTTATGGTCTCTTACTGTCAAGTTCAAGTTGCCCACAAATTTTGTCTGTCCTGCATGCCAGGCAGCAGTTGCAGTTGTATCCAGTTGTATACATATTGAACAATTTCAACCCTTTGAATCGACAATCAAGTTTCAGGTTTACCACGAGTTGATCTATACCATCCAGCCATTCATTGTTGTTTTCCACTTTCCACTTTCTGCTGTTTATATCACTTCCTGTTATTTGTCAGTTAAATAGAATACTTCATACAACACATCCTGAACCATTATTTTCAAAAGAATCATGAAATTGTTCCAGGCTGTACTTTCTGAACAAGCCAACACATACTGAAGGATGGGAGTTGAGCGGTGAAATGAAGATAAGGTCTGTTCAGACGGAAGAAATATATTAACCCCCAGACCAGGTAAGAACCTCAAATAGAAACGCATAGAACTGTATGATATTACTGATGTCATCAGTCCCTGGCACTATCGAATCAAAGTACCCAACCAGCTACTTATTCACAATATCCAACAGATATCTTGTTCCAAGAATGCCGCTCAACATCCTCTCCTGTATTAACAACAAGAACCACCACCACCACCAGTAATAGTGAATGGGAAACAGGAGTACGAAGTCAAGCAGATAGATGATTTGAGGATATTTCTGAGGCAGCTGCAGTACTTGGAAACATGAAGGGGCTATGACGATGGCAGTTGGAAATCTGCAATCAATATCATAAGACCTAAACCTGTTAACAAGTTCCATGCCAAACAATCTGGCAAGCCCAAATCGCCAACCTCATAGGTATTCAGGATTGCAGAAAGAGAGCTACTGTTATGGTTCAATTGAGTAACGATTGATGGTGCAGTGATTATCGGTGAGATATAAAGATGATAATGCATGATGCGAATGGAATTAGGTTTCTGATAGAGACTAACTCATGATGGGAATGAGATCACATTTTGAATCAGATTTCTCTGGAATGTTAGAAATTGTGCATGAGAGAAGCAGACAGACAGCAAGAGTTCAGCTGTATTAGGGAACATATGAATCACTGTACATACACCAGGCATTTGGCAGAGGATGTCTTTCTTTCTTCACTTATTCTTTAGTCTACAAACAATTACATATCTTCGGCTTTCACTTCTTTCATACTTGGTAATTCTGGATTGAGTCTTTTGCATTCAGTCCATGCCTCCTTAGTTACAGCCTACTTTGAACTGTATTAGCCATCTGGTTTTCGTTCTCGCTCTATAGCTTCAGGCTACCCATGATCCTGTAGCCTTTCCAGTTGTCAGTTTTTATACGCCCTTGAACCCTGAGCCCTGAGCCCTGAATACCCAAGCCCGGAGAAAGTGTTAGCAATGGTTCCACATTTCAGGTTCGGTCTGGATCCAATTTCAACCTGGAACCTCACTGTAGCAACAAGTTTTACCACATAAAACACCTGGACCGTTGCAATTTGGCTGGTTTTGCCACCAAAACCTGCCATTTCAACCTTACAACTTTGGCTTGAATTAAGTATCTGAGTTCCCATTGTATTGTGATGTGATCTGTATGTAGATTGTGCAGTTTCACAAGGTCTTTCGGATCCTGCTTGCTGATGTGCCTTCGGATTGATATGTGCTGAGTGTCTTCGGAAAACCGGCAAATATTGCGGAATTTTGGGTATCATTGCACAGCAACTCAATGAATATCAATTGCATTGAAAATCGGAGACTGGAATGTGAAACAGCACGTGAAACTGCATCATTTACATATATACCATGTGGTGATACAATGATAACTCAAAACCTTAATTGCAGCGAAAGTTGTAGAAAACATAAAATTGAACTGTGTTCCAGTTCTAACCTGGCCAAAAACCCTCTGGTTTTAGGTCCAGGTCAGGTTACAACCCAGAGATAGTTATTCAGTCCGCTTTGTTGGTGGTTTTTAATCTGGACTTGGGTCTCGGGTTCGGTCCCAACCTGGACCATAGCCTGGTAACCTAGAACAATTCCTAATACTACCCTGAACCCTTGAAACATTCAGCCGTTCTATTATCAAACCATGGAATAAATTCATAATATTTTATCGGTATAACTTCCATTTGGGGTTTCTCATGTAAGTCGTTGAATTCCAATGTCTAGTAAATCTTACAAATGCTTACTGTATATATCGTCAGATTTTTCTTGTTGTTTTATTATATAACTGATAATACTTTTTAGTACATATGTCTAATTTTTGTCTGTTCAGATTTTCTTTCATTTCCATATGATTTCACTATATCCATACACGTAAATGATATTGGCAGTGTTGTTGACAATAGTCACTTTCAAAACCAATTATTTTGCTGTGAAATTTAAACATGATATTTTGGAATTATAACCGTAGAAGTACAAGTACTGATGGATTGTGGCCTAACTTTGTGATGTATGTCAGTAATTTTTCTTGATGTCCACAAATTTCCAAATTGCATTTGTGCATAGTTTTATTTGTTCTTGAATCTATTTGTCTCCCATCTATAAATTCCAATTGTTTAGATTTGTTGAAATTTTTTCTTCAATATAATAATGGTAACAACATCCTGATCTACAAATTCTATCCTGGTGCCTGTGCAGTTGATCAATGTGTATATATTGTTTATGTTGTCTTTTATTTTCCATGAGTATTTTACAGTACAGTATATGATTTCCATAAAGAATACTTTGTTTACTGTACTTTGATTTGAAAATTATGAAATACTGAAACTAGAACTATGATTATATCGACTAAATGTAATTCTTGCTCCGGAAGGGTCCCAAAGGCTTCCAGAGTTGTTGGAGTAGATCGGAGGAGTTTGGAGTAAGTACAAGGTTACTGAGGCCACAGGAACATGGGATGGCTTTCTTAGAGCCTCAGGATATACTGATACAAGGTACTGGAGCATCCAGGAGCACTGGTCCAAGGTTCTGGAGCCTCTGGGAGCACTGGTTCACGGTTCTGGAGCCTTTGGAAGCACTGGGGCTTGGTTCTGGAGGCCCCGGGTGCGCCAGTATATGGTTTTGGAGCCTCCGTGAGCTCTGGCCTAAGGCTTTGAAGCCTCCAGGAGCGCCAGGGTCAGGTTCTGGATTCTCTGTGAGCAGCAGTACACGATTCAGGACCCTCCAGACGCACCACTACAAGGTTCCAGAGCCTCTGGATGGGGGTGATATGAGATCCAGGAGTCCCCTGGAGCATTGAATGATATGCAATCATTTGGATAAATATTCTGTATATTTTCTCTATTCTTGGGTGATTGATCTCTTTCATTATTGTTGTATATAGATACTGGTGGAATGACTGTGCATTGTCTATATACATATACTCAAATGAAACAGTTTGAAATAATGATACAGAAATAGGGATTAAAATAGATAGCAATTTACTAAGTATGGCAAGGAAAACATCATAATGAATGAAGCAAAAGAGACGGTGAGGAACATTAAGCACAGCAACTCATACCTGTCCAATATAATCAATCACATATATTATCTACATCACCAACATCGTCACCTGTTTTGTTTACTGCAATGAAAGCTGATATTTCATCGGTATCCTCATTACATACGTAAGTGATGCATTCACTACACTGATTGATGATTGCGTTTTGCCTGGTTCGATGAATTGATTGCCAACAATTTTAGACTTTCAGAGTAACATCTGCAATCCAAATTTGGTGAGTCATTCTGGTGCCCATTGATATGAATATGCATAACCAGAGTCCAATCAAATAGGGAGAAGCTCAAAACAGCAAACCAGGAGGGCCCAAAAGAGATTTGTGCAGATGAAATGGATATTAATAAAATAATAATCACTTTGATAATCTTCCTGGGTAAAGTGTGTGAGGTGACTTTTGTGCCCTGTTCGTAGTTTGATAGTAAATGGTGGATGGCAGCTGCACCAATTGCTAATATCCATGAAGATACCAGATCTTAGAATGTAGCTGTATGTAGGCGCCGTTCTAAGCTGTATACCATCGAGAAAGAGATATGGTACATCAGATCTAAGATCTCAAACCTGGTAAATCAGGCTGTTTTATCAACCACAATTTTCATCATGTATGAATCTTGAACAAGCTTATACACAATGTGGTATTTTCGATCCATATGTGACTGAATATCAAAGTTGTAGCTGCCCTCAATGGTGTGCCGAGTAGCCTCAGCAAGTTGCCCATGTAAGCTACTGACTTGTTAATACAGCTATATAAGTTAATTCAAATCACTATTTTTTGTCTTGCAGGTGAAATTTATAGCCTCTTGAGTTTGAGAATCTATGTCTTTTGGGGGGCCACCAGTCTGTTTACCTACTGATGGACTGCTTTCCAGTGCTCCAGCATCCCATCTCTGACAATCCTGAGCCTCAATTGATAGCTTCCACTACTCTGATATATGCTCATATTCCTCATTTTTTGCTAACAGCCATGGGTTTTTGTTCAAGAGAAGAGTTGCAAGGAAGTCTTTCACCAGCTCAAACATTTTCTTGTTGTTTTCTGGAAAGCTTTGGTATATTGTTCTTGAGATGGCAACAATTGGCACTGATTCACTTGTAGTACCAGGCTGTAGAAATACCCGCAGATTTGTGTTGAACTTGGTAGGTTTCATTGGTAGATCGGATACAGCCGATAATTAATGAGGTCCTGGTCAGAGTACAACTATAGTATCTGCTCTGTATCTTTTCTTCTGTGCTGGAAACACAGTTTCTCGCAGTATGCCCTTACTCTTGTGGACTGGTGGCTCAGGCATTCCACACACATAATCATCTTCACCATCAGAAAAATTGCAGTGTGCAAGGTTGGGGTTGAATATTTTGTTTTCTTGTCATGCTTCTCATCTCCAGGATTATCCTCCTGCATACAATACACAGACCATATCAACAATCATGCTCTTTATGAATATTTGGATACATGAGGGTGAAAAAGAACAAACTTCTTGAAATTGTTCCAAGTACACTTCCATCTGTTTAGCCCAGGCTACTGCTCATTCAGGGCACACCAACTGGCTCTGAGTTTACTAAAAATGTGCTCCATGTGTTGTGGCATCTGTTGGGCATTGACTTTGCAAATATTGTTAGGATCTTTGATTGGATATTGACGAAAGGTCATTGGAGGACAAAAGTAGTAGTTGGTAAAGAATATAAAAGAGTTAGTTGACTCTGCGGTATGATTGTTAGCTGTGAAATCTGTCAATTGTAGCCACCATATCCAATTAGCCTGCAAGTAATCAACAAAGTTTTGGAGATACTGCTCCATTGCCACATTGACTCTTTCAGTTTTGCTGTCGGTCTGGGGGTGAAATGTGGTCGAAAATCTTTGCATGAATTCCAGTGTCTTGCAAACTTGTTTCCAAAATGCCAATACAAATGGCAGTCCTCAATCCAACAGTATTGTTTTGGACCATCGATGTGATCTGAACACTTCTTTGATGTATATTTCTCCTAGCTTTCTGCTGTTCACCTTATTTATTCAGGGTGTTGGATATAACATTTTCTTTTGGCAGTCAACCACTAACCAAATTGATTTGAACCATCGACTTTCCAGTAGTCCAACTACAAAATCCATGTGCAGATCCTTTCATAGTTGTTACAGCATTATCTGTAGTCATAGAAGTCCATATGTTGTTCCGTGAATGGCGGTGCTTCATTGTCAGGTAATGCAATTTTGATACTAGCTATCCACATATTACACCAAGCAAGATCACAGCGGGGTCACGTACGATCACCCACAATTTCCCTGATTGAACGTCATAGGCTATCACTCGTCACGGATGCCAGAGCCAATCTTGTTGGATGGCCAGCAAATGAATACCCACACCATCGATAAGCAACGACAGCTAGTTAATGGCCGCAGTTGCCTCTGCTCTGAATCACCGATAACAAACATACAGCCAACAAACAGCTGAATAGCATCGGCCAAGAAGCGGACGCTCGCCGATTGCAAAATGGACAGCCAGCCAGCAACTGAATGGCACCAGCCAGAAGCCGACGACCTAAGAATATGTGCCGACCCTGAACAGCAAAGCTGCTTGCCATCGAAAGAGACCTATGTGTCTGGAGGTCATCAGATAGAGAGGATACCACTGGTCCGGAGGCACAAGCCCGTGAGCTTGATCTCATAAAGGATACCGATGGTGTGATTGAAATCTAATGACGATAAAGACAATAGAGGATTGCGAGATGGGGGCCGCGGTAGATGCGAAGGAACGGGCATTGGTTCCGAGCTGGTTATGGTGCTGGAGCTCTAGAGACCAGTGTAGATAGAAGTATTTGTTAGAAAGCGAAGACGAAGGTATCAAGACCTTGGGTTCTTTGAGGGTAGAAAGGCATCAACCTTCGCAGCATGGAGAAGAAGCCTTAACGATATACGCATTAAAGAGCTATTCTTTCGTTTCAGAATGTTTTAGTGATTTCACATCCCAAGCGAACCTTCAAGCCTACCTTTGAAGCAGTCCCAAATTAAGTATGGATACTACTTTGTCCGGGTAAACCTGGAGCAAAGCTCCCGGTGTTACATTATATTGTTAGCAAAGAAACGCTTCTGAGGAATGTATTCTTTCTACCCACATACATCAAGCGACCTTGATGCCATACGACTCCAACTGTCACTGTCGAGTCAACTTCTGGGATTTAGCTGGAATTCCATCACAGCTTGCAGAACCAGAACCTCTCAACTTCTTCGATAGCATTGACACTCTTCTAAACGAAACTGAAGAACCTTTCAATGATTACTTTTGGGACGCACCTGATACGCCGTATCTATGGAACCTCTACAGGACACACGCAGCCTGACAGGGTGGAGGTCTAAGTATTGACGATCCAGTCTTCGCTGATCATTGGACTAGATACAAGGGCTGGCACTTCGATTGTGTGGATCAGGAAGTGTGTGATTGCGAGAACAACTGCAGAGGAACCCACACAACGATCAGCAGAGCAGCAGCCGCTATATCGATCATTGTGACAGCCATTTAACATTCGAATTGGTGAATGGATTCGGACGAAGTTCCACCCCTATTTCGTTACCTATTCTCACGTTGCTGGTCCTTGATTACGTACGCTTCCCACCCAGACTACGAACCATCGGTAGAATTGCAGCAAGCATCCGGAGCTCAATTCCCCTTCTTTCACACCACCCCTGTTGAGCATTTTTATGTCATCCTATAATGACCAGATCAGACACCAGCATGACGGATGCCTACATGGTGGTTAGAAGGGAAAATGCGTTGATCCTATCCTGCGACAAGGACATGCGGGTGACACAATACCAGCCCATTACAAGGAACGATATTTTGGACTGGGTTATCGAGCTTTTGTATGGAATCAACAGGGAGCTCGGTCGAATGGACACTCTCATTCAGGAAGGAAAGGAAAAAAATTCCGAAATACAGATGGCGCTCCCAGGATTGGCCAAAGCTTACAAAGGCCTCATCATGACACAAAACGAGATATATGATGCCGTCCATCTGGGAGTGGAAATGATGGAAAGGGCTCAATTCAAGAAGCATTCGGATATAGTCATCCAATCCCATGTGTTTGTGGCTAACGTCCAAGCAGCCTTTGTTCGGATGAAGAGCCAGTCCACCATAGCCTATGAAGTGCTACAGTTAGCCCATGGCGAGCAAATCCAACGTTCTGGAAACGCCCGGGGAACGATTTCAACTCTGCTCGATAATAGGGAACGAGCCCAAGAACACCATGTCCTCCAAGTGCATATCATATCTCAGGAGCGGGCGGATGTTCAGATGAAAGCCCAAGACAATGGCAAACGTATGTCCGGGCTATACGCCAAGTTTTGTCAGGAAGAGAAAAGGATACCGGAGGAAGCACCAAACAAGGCAGACAATGCAGAGAGGAAAAGGAAGGCGGCAGAGCAAAAGATGAAGAAGAACTTTGAGCAGAAATTCAATGTATTCACTAGAGCTTTGCAGATGAAGCTCTCAGATAAGGGAACGAAGAAAACAGTACGCTCACTGGTCCGGTCAGTATTGACACCAAAAGAAGGGGGTACCAAGCCTATTCAGCAGGGATTCCGCCTTTGATATATTGTTAGTAATAGTATTAGAACATGGATCAAAGAGGCTATGACTCGAGAACCCAATAGTAATGAAGACGGCGCAGGAGGCATTGGAGGAGACCCCCAAGGGGACTCCAAGTTTTTTAGTTCCAGCTCGAGCAGCTTCAGCTCTTCTGATAGTGGAGATGATGTTATCCCACCACCTTCACCACCAGGAGGAACGGACTATAGGGAACCGCCTGCGCTACTGCCTGCGCTACGACCACAAATACCACCTCACCCACCGAGAGCTCGGAATTCAGCCAAGAAGCAGACGATTGAGCTTCCGTACAAGTTTAAGGGAGATCCAACCGACAGGTCGGAATCATACCGCCACTGGATTACAGGAGTGGATCACTATCTTTGGTACTTCAAAGATGAGTATAACGATGACAATGATAAGCTCATCTTCATTGGAAGTATCCTTCGATTAAATATGTTGGCCTGAAACATCAACCGAGAAAAACAGCTTAGAAAGCATTTTGAGGTTGACACATGGTCGGCATTCACCAGCACTATGCAGGAACAATTCATCGACCTGGTGGAAGAAATGGAATGCCTCGAAAAAATGAAGGAATTCCAGTTCAAGGGAGACATCCGGAACTACATTATCAAGATTGAGGACTTAAACTACCATGTCTGCTTATCAGGGATTGAATGGCGACAGGCTCTACACAGCGGACTCAACGAAGAAATCAAGGATCAAATATCATGTTCGAAGATTACTCTAAACGACGATGCAGAATACGAATTACTGGGCAAACAAGTCAGCCGCACATATCAGAGACGCCTGCAAGAAATGCACCAACACAACAATCACAAACCCAAAGACAAAAAGAACAATAAGAGGAAGTGTGATAATGAAGGTGATAAGGGGAATCAAGGAAAGATCAACTGTGAGAAAGGTACTGACTCCAAGAAACCTCGAACGGAAAAGAAGGGTCCTAAGCCTGTCAATGTAGACAAAGGCAAAGCCCTGCAATGAATCCCGGAATCTTTGTTGGAAGCAAGAGCCAAGTGCAACTAGTGCAAGCACTGAGGTTCCTGAGAGCATCGATGGGTATTCTGTATGAATTCCATTAAGATATCATCCAGCAAGAAAAAGAAGCAGGATAAGAAGCCCAAGGTAGAAATGCCAGAAGTAACCAGCTCTTCTTCGAAGGTCAAGCCCAGGAGTCTGGCTGACCAAATTACGCCACCAGCAGCAGCCTCAAGCTCTTGAGTGCTTTACGTGGTTGACTGTGATGGCATGGACATTGACGGATAAAACAAGTTTCTTTGGTCTTCCCTTTGTCTTTGCTTTGGGATTGTGATCTTTCCAATGAGTTATTCAGGTACAGACACCTCCGGTTTTTGATTTTTTGAGTACAAATATTCATATTTCTTTTGGGTTTCATTGGGTTTTACCAATTCGGTCATTGGCATTATAGCTTTCAATATTCAATATACTTTCTTTTCTGCTGTTTAAGAAAGGGTGCCTGAGGATGAGTTCAATACTCAAAATATGTTGATCAGATAGCATCCATGCGTGGCTGGTGACAAAACAATTACCATCAAGCTTGATCATACTCATTCGAATCTCTTTCACATATTAATTTACCAATCTTTGCAACCACATCCCATTGCGGCCGGAGCTGTGCCGAAAGGCAGTTCATCATGGATGTCAACCGAAATGATCAAAAACGCATGGCTGCGGCCAGCACACCTCAGCCTGTAATCAAGAAATCCACACAATTACCACCTGAACCTAGGACATGTTCAAGACCCACAGTACGCATGTTTGCAAGCTTTCGAGACCAGACGAACGTCCCTGTAAGCGTTCTCTAGGATACTGGGTGCAATACATCTATGATGTTGAAGTAGTGGGCCGACTCACATGGTGTTCCATTAGTGACTCGAACGGAACCAAAGATTGTTGAAAACTTTAATGGCGACAGAGTGGAAGGAGCGGGATTGCAGTACACCTTCCCCGTTACTCTGCGGAATGAATCTCATTATTCCGAAGAAACCTTTGATATCGGTCGAATGGAGGATTGGTGTGGCATGATGTTATTGTACTGGTGGATCGTCAAGCATGGAGCATTCAGTGGAGTAAGCGAAGAAAATCAGAAGCTCCAGTTTACGTCGAAACACTGCCATCAACATTGCACAAAGAGAGCGGTGTCTTCGTTCGCAATCAAATATGATGATTCTATTCTGAAGTTTGGAACAGACCCACGATGGATCGGGGTTATTGGTTTAATGCATGTCAATGCGGCACAGGAGATTGAGATCGATTGGGTAGAGCGAATTCCATGGCAATACAGAAACTTCGAAACATTATACAACAGAGAGACTGCCAATGCTCTTCTGCCCCATCAATCCTACAATCATGGCATGGACTTGAACGATGGAGAACAACCCCTGTGGGGTCCCATCTACGCGCTCTCAGAGCAGGAGCTTTCGGTCCTTAAAGAATATCTGAAGAAAATCCTTGAATCTGAAAAGATCTGCCCTACCAAGTTGCCTGCAGGTGCACCCATACTCGTTGTTCCAAAGCCACACGGAAGAGGCTTACGATTGTGCGTGGATCACTGAGGTCTAAATTGTTGGATGATTATGAACTGATATCCATTGACGCTGATGAACGAACTCAGAGACAGGGTTGCTGGATCGAGGATTTTCACCAAGATTGATTCGAAGGTAGGGTACAACCTCATTGAAAGTACACCTGGTGAGTAATGGAACACAGTGTTTCGTACGAGATATGGACAATATGAATTCCTAGTTATACCCTGCGGATTGGCAAACGTGCCAGCCATATTCCAAGATATGATGAACTAGATCCTGTGAGATCTAATCGATCATGGAGTAGCAGTCTATATAGATGATATCCCCATCTATACAGAAAATCAAGAAGACCATGTGCGATTGACTCGAAAAGTCCTTTGTCAGCTACAAGAAAACAACTTCGCTATTGCACCCGATAAGTGCGAATGGCACCAGAAGCAAGTTGAGTTCCTCGGGTATCTCATATCGAGAGAAAGTGTCACCATGTCCGAAGACAAGATTGATACTATGCTTAAATGGGAGATTCCCGAGTCTGTCAAGGACGTCCAGACCTTCCTCAGATTTGCCAACTTCTATCGATCCTTCATCGAAAGATTTTCAAAGATATGCCATCCTCTAACGGAGTTAACCAAGAAAACGAAAACGAACGAAAAGTTTGATTGGAAACCAAATCCGTGAAATCAAATAGCCTTCGATACACTAAACATGTAAATCACCAAGGCACCCATATTACGGCACTTCGAGCCTGTTTGGCCCGTGGTGATTGAGACCGACCCAAGCGATGTTGCAATCGGCGCAGCACTCTCCCAAGTCAATGATGAATGGTTGCACTCTATAGCCTACCACTCTCGAAAAATGGATAAAGCTGAGATCAACTATGAAATTCATGGCAAAGAGATGCTTGCCATAGTATCCACGTTCAAAGAGTGGAGACAACATCTCAAAGGTGCTGCTCACCCAATCAGTGTCTTCACCGATCACAACAATCTCGAATACATTACGTCTACGAAGATCTTGAATCGGAGACAAGCCCACTAGGCTCCCGAGTTGGGAGCATATGATTTTGAAATAATCTACCAACCCGGTAGTGCAAATGGAAAACCGGATGCATTATCCACGGGTTCGGAGTACCGCCCTGAGAGAGGGGGAGGTAGTGCCGAAGAAAACGAAAACCAATCTATCCACTGTGATCTGAGACCTGATCAGTTGGTAACTTCTGAAGGGGAAACAGTGCAAGTGATGCAGTTACAAGGCCAACGAATTGCGATTTCTTCTGCAAAGTTGACAGCAATTCCAGCAGTCAAGTTCAATTCATGGCTGTTGGAAGCAGTGGTCAGCGCCACTAATAATGATGCTACATGGCAAGATGAGTACGTCCGAGCTATGGAAGGAAATCCAAGCCCACATATCGCGTCCCAAGACGAACCCCTTTACTTTCAAGGCAGACCATGGATCCCTGACGATCTGCAGTTGAAGAAACAGATATTACAAGCGGAGCACAAATCGAATGTGGCTGGACACATGGGGCAGGATGAGACAATCGAGCTGGTCAGACGAATCTTCTTTTCGCCAGAAATGGAGAAATTCATCGAAGATTATGTCCGCTCATGCCCTCAATGTCGGAAGACCAACACAACTCATCATGCTCGCTACGGACTTCTACAACCCCTGGAATTAGCATACTGCGCATGGGATTTGATTTCCATGGACTTTATCATCGAATTACCAGTATTGGATGGATGTTCATCAGTAGGGATAATCCTCGACCTATTTACCAAAATGGCTCACTTCATTCTATCGAAGGATGGTGAGGAGAGAGCTACACACCCGGTCAAAATCTTCTTGAAAGAAGTATGGAGATTTCATGGTCTACCATCGAACATAGTGTCAGATTGGGACTCTGGGTTCACCTCCTCGTTTTGGTCCTCGTTGGTCGAAGCTCTTGACATTAGGTTAAAGATGTCTTCACCATTCCACTCTCAAACGGATGGGCAAACAGAAAGAGTCAACCAAACACTGGAATACTACCTGCCAAATTACTGCAACTACGAGCAGGATGACTGGTCCGACATGTTACCAATGGCAGAGCATGCCTATAATAGCTCTCTCACCACCACTATGGGAATGTCACCATTCTTTGCAAACTTTGGGTTCAATTCTCAACTGAATTGGCCAATCGAAGCAGGAGCGAAGAATCCGGCATCTAGGATCTACGTTCACTGGATGACCAGCGTGCATTTACTCTGCTATAAGTGCTTAGCCCAAGCATGGGAGACAATGGGAAAGTACCATGACAGGCACGCAAAGGAACCTCTGAAGTATTCGGTTGGTGATTTAGTTATGCTCAATGGGAAGAACCTCAAAACTAGAATACCATCTAGGAAACTCGATGTGAAGCTACATGGACCCTTCAAAGTCTCGAAGGTACTCTTGCCAACCGCTATTAAGCTTGACTTACCGAATCGATGGTGTATTCACAATGCATTCCATGTATCACTCATCGAACCTTATCGACTCACCACCAACCCTACGAGACCTACTCCGGAGCTCAATCATGAAGCAAATGAGCTTTGTTACGATATAGAAGGCAACAAGTATGAAACAGGTTATAAAGTCAAAGAGATCATGGGCAGGCCGTACAGCAAGGAACGGAAACGAGTGATATATCCGGTCAAGTGGAAGAGATATCCAGAAGAAGCGGATTGGACTGGGGAACCTTATAAGAACTTCGATGACAAGAGCCTGTTGAACCAGTATCACAGACGGAATCCCCAGGCCACAAAAAATAACAGGATTAAATGAACGGTTGAGCTAGTACCTTTTCCCCACGAAGGGTTTTTAATGGCCAGCAAGACACCAGACGAAGGATTTGGTTTTTAAGGGCACAAGGGGTCATGATTTTCCAGATCAAGAGAAAGATGGATTTGGTTTTAAGGGCATATGGGGTCAAGATTTTTCCAAATCACAGAAAGAAAAAGAAAGCAAAGTGTCTTAGATGGACGCAACCCGATCGATCGATTCTGCTTGCTGCCATATGGCTCATCTGGACATAAACAAACTGATTGGTCAATTGTGCTTGCATGTCTCAGAGCAAGTGGTCGAAGCAAAATGGGCTGTGCAGATTGACTATGTCGAGGATTTCGAATAATTCACATCAGCGCGCTTGACCATGTTTTGCCAAAGGCAATGAAGAGCCGATTTGTATGGCGTAAGGTCATTCAGAGATGAACTCTGTAAGAGTGGGGGTAGTGTTACACCTAGCAAGTTTGCAGCGGGGTCACGTACGATCACCTGCAATGTCCCTGATTAGACGTCATTGGCTATCACTTGTCTCGGATGCCAGAGCCAATGTTTTCGGATGGCACCAGCCAGATGCCGACGACTTAAGAATATGTGCCGACTCCAAACAGCGAAGCTGCTCTCTATCGACAGAGGCCTATTCCTCTGGAGGTCATCCGATCGAAAGGATACCACTGGTTCGGAGGCAAAATCCCACGAACTTGATGTCATACAGGATACCGATGGTCTGATTATAAACCAATGACAATTAAGACAATAGAGGATCGAGAGATGCGGGCCGCAGCAGTTGCGAAAAAACGGGCATTGGTTCATAGGTGGTTATGGTGCTGGAGCTCTAGAGCGAAGCGTCGATAGAAGTATTTGTTAGAATGCGAAGACGAAGGTATAAAGACCTTGGGTTCTTTGAGGGTAGAAAGGCATCAACCTTCTCAGCGAGGAGAACAAGCCTTAGCAATATTCGTATTAAAAAGCTATTCTTTTCTTTCAGAATCTTTCAGTGATTTCACATCCGCAGTGGGCCTCCTAACCTACTGTTGAAGCAGTCCCGAATTAAGTACGGATACTACTTTGACCGGGTAAACCTGGAGCGAAGCTCCTATTATTACACCACATTCTTCCTTATCGGACTCCAGGAATGATTTCGGCTTGCCAGGTCATTGGTTTTTGCTTGCCCTGTATGTCCTGTGACTGGAGAATCATGATATTCATGGATCCACTTCAGATTTTCCTTGTCCATTGTGTGCTTGTTGAATTTCAAATATCTCCAGTGATTGATCTATATGAATAAATAGTCTTTCACTGCTGATGTGCTGGTATTGCTCGCACACCTTTTTACCAAATTCCATAACTCCTCAAGACTTATAGATAGTATTAGCAATGGTTCTGGATTACCTGGCCACTGTGTGGATTCAATCCAGACCATTGCTCCCGGTCCAGTTGTAGAACAATACTAAATCCAAATCATGCCTAATTTCTGGTTCCAAACTACAAACCAAACTGGTCAATGCATGGGTTTTGCCAAGTCCAGTCGGACCAGGGAGGTTCACTCTCTGGTTCCACATGTTGCGTTTGCTTTTCTCAGGTCATCATCATTTCATTCAGTTGATTGGTAGCAGTCAATAGTAATATAATGACAGTCAGAAATTTGACTTTGTCAAATATTTTCAAATATGATTGGAGACTGTTGTACATATTCTATGATATTGTGGTGAACTTAACAGTATTGTTATACTGTGGGCACCAATATTAGAATCTTCACATATTAATAAAGCAAAGCCCTTTGTCATTAAAAGACTATGAATATAATATAATTTCTGATAAATTTTAATATATAACAAATTCGTGCACAGAATAGCGATTCCATGCTTTGGTATCTCAGAACCACCTCACAATAATCATTTGCTAATGAAGTCAAGCAAAAAATCTGATTTGATTATTTCAACAAATATGACCGTACCCAATAATAATCTACTGAACTGATAAGTATTGATGCTCTGTTGACACGTATTTTGAGCATTCGTAGTGTACCATCGATTGTCATAGATGGAATATATCTTTACAACAGGCAGTCAATATTGTTGCAAAGGGTTCAATTGTTTATTTGAGCCCCATTTTAGGCCATTGTTGATACTCTGTTGATGCTCATTTTTGATTATTCAAGCAATACAATGGATAAGCTATGTCTAATGGAAAGACTGTTATTATAATTGATGCCACATGAATCATATTGTATAACAAATTGGTGAACAGAATTGTGGTACCACTCTTTTGTATCTCAGAAGCACTGCACAATAATTATCTACCAATAAAGTCAATTTCAATATGTGATTTGATGATTTCCACAAATGCAATCATACCCAATGATTATCCGATGAAATGAACTGTATTGACGCTCTGTTGATGCGTATTTTAAAACATTCATACTCTCCAATGGATTGTCATAGATTTAATATATTTTAATGCAAGGCCATCAATATAGTTGCAAATGAATTCATTTGCTTTTTGAGCCTCATTTTTAACTGCTGTTCACTCTCAGTTGATGCTCATTTCAGAGCACTCATATTGCACAATTGACTGTTCTTCATTGTATATATCTTGATGAAAGGCAGTCCATACTGCTGCAAAAGTATTCATTGACTTTTTGAGCTGTAATTTAGGCTGCTATTGACCCTGCATTGACCCATATTTCAGATCATTCAAGCAACACAATAGATATACTATGTCTAATAAAATCACAGTCAATATAACTCATTCCACATAAATTGTACTGTATCATGAATTTGTAGACAGAATAGTGATGTGACTCTTTTGCATCTCAGAAGCATCATACCAAGATTATCTGCCGATAAAGTCAGTTAAAATATCCAATTTGATCATTTCCACAAATGCAACAATATCCAATAATACTTGGCAGAACTGAAATGCATTGATGCTCCGTTAATACTCATGGTAGAGTATTCCTACTGCAAAATAGTTTGGCTTTGATTGAATATGCTTGATGAAATGTGTTCAATACTGCTGCCAGAGGGTTCATTTGCTTTTTGAGCCGTATTTTAAGTTTGTATTGACACTTTGTTGATGTTCAATTTAGATCATCCAAGCAATTCAATAGATACTCATTTTCCAATGGAACAATTGTCAATATAACAAATGCCACATGAATCATAATATATAATGAATTTGTCAATGAAAATTGTGATATGACATTTTTGTATCTCAGAAGCACTGCACAACGATTATCCGCTTATAAAGTCAGTCAAAACATCCAATTTCATTATTTCTACAAATACGACTATATCCAATATTAATAATTTTCTAAACTCACAAGCATTGATACTCTGTTGACACTCATTTTAGAACATTCATACTGCATAATAGATTGTCCTAGATTGAATATATTTTGACGAAAGGCAGTCAATACTGCTGTAAAAGGGTTCATTTCATTTTTTTGCTACATGTTAAGCTGCTTATTATGCTTCATTGATGCTCATTTTGAAATATTCATACAATAATAGAATAGAGATATTTCCTGTTGAAAGTTGGTCATTATGACTTAATTAATATTCTTGGAGAATATCATCATATACAATCATAAAGTGGTGACCTGCAGAGAGTTAATGCTCATGTTAAACTGCATTGGAAGTGCTGTTTACACTCGTTACTGTTCATTTTTGAACATTGCTGCCATATGTCATCTTGACCATTGGCTGATAAAATCAGTTGATTTGACTGATTTGACTATTTTGTGCAATGTGATTGTATACTCAAATATAATGGTGAACTGAAAAGTATTGAGACTCTATCAATACTGATTTAAGAATATTCATACAATACTCAAACATCAATATTTTCTATTAACAGTCAGTCATAATGACTGAATGAATCCTTTTGAAGAATGTAATTGTATGCTATTATCAAGTGGTAACCTGCAGAGAGTTGATGATCATTTTCGGCCGCTGTTGACATTCATCGACGGTCATTTTGGAATTTTGCTGCCATACTTCATCTTGATTATTTGCAGATAACGTTGGTTGATATGGCTGATTTGACAATTTTGTGGGATATGATTGTACACTCAAATAGAATGGTGAACTGAAAAGTGTTGACACTTTGCGGACACTCATTTTCGAATGTACTTGCCACATCTCATACTGACTATTTTCTGATGAAGTTGATCAAAATGACTGAATGAATACTTTTGTAGAATACTATTGTCTGCTATTATAAAGTGGTAACCTGCAGAAGGTTGATGATCATTTTAAGCAACTGTTGACACTTTTGACACTCATTTTAGAACATTGTTGCCAAACTTTATTTGAACTATTTTCCAATACAGTTGGTCGATATAACTAATTTAACTATTTGTTAAATGCAATGGTACACTCAAATAAGATGGTATACTGAAAAGTGTTGACGCTCTCTGATGCTCATGGTTGAACATTCATTCAATACAAGAACATGAGTGTTTCCTGTTTAAAGTTGGTCAGTATGACTAAAATTACTATTTTGGACAATCCAATTGTATGGTGACTTGAAGAAAGTTGATGGTCATTTTAAGCTGCATTATAAGCTGTTGTTAATGCTCTGTTGACACTCTGTTGACGCTCTGTTGATGCTCTGTTGATGCTCTGTTGACACTCTGTTGACGCTCTGTTGACTCTCTGTTGACACTCTGTTGATGCTCTATTGACATTCTGTTGACACTCTGCTGACACTCTGTTGACACTCTGTTGACACTCTGTTGACGCTCTGTTGATGCTCTGTTGACGCGCTGTTTGCGCTCGGTTGATGCTCTGTTGATGCAAATTGTAGAACGTTTGTGCCATCCTTCATGTGGACTATTTGCCACAAAAGTTGATCAATATGACTGATTCATACTTTTTGCAGAATACAATTATATACTTAAATTAAATAGGGTACTGAAAAGAGTTGACACTCTGTTGACACATATTTTAGATGATTGTTGTAACACTTCATCCTAACCATTTGCTCATGAGGTCAGTTGATATCACTGAAATGACTAATTTGTTAAATACAATTGTACAGTGAAATAAAATGGTGAACTGAAACGTGTTGATACTCTGTTGATGCTCATTTTGGAATATACTCACCATATGTCATACTGACTATTTGCAGATAAAGTTGGTTGAGACGACTAATTTGGCTATTTTGTAAATGCAATTGTACACTTAAATAATATGGTGAACTGAAAAGTTAATCCTCATATGTATTATCTTTGAGTCATAATTTGACCATGTAGTATTAAACCAGTCTATTTTAAATCATTGATACATATAATGAATAATGTATCAACTCATGAAATAAGATTATTGATGACCACTGAACTCGAAATAAGCTTCAAGTATACAAGCTTCATTCATCTCCCATACTTAATTAGCCATGTAATTACTATAACGAATGTGTATTAGCTGTATATCACAGGATATGGGATATTGAATCATATTAATATATATAATCAATTGTATATCAGTCACAAAATATAACATAATAAATGCAATCATTCACAAAGTAAATACAGTTTGTTAATTTCTATTTATAAGATATTTGAAATTCTTGATAGCTGAATAGACAAGCTTAGTACATTGGAATATGGTTTAAACAATATTTAATTTCTGTCACATATAAAGAAAACATTCAATAAGAGTAATATATACAAAAGATTGACAATAACTGGATAATAGATATACATGTAATCAATTTGGACAATATTTGCAGGCATTACCAACAACCACACCATATTGGAATTTACTACAGCATAACCTGAAACATAGTAATATTGCCAGTCATTTGTTCAGAAATAACACTAAGCTATAATTATACAAAACAAATAATATAAATTGTGGTTATGATATTGAATATAACTGAAGCAAGGTTAGTGACTGTCAAAAGAATCGATCTCTATTCCTCATGGCATGACATACAGCATTCAACAAGTCACATGCAGTTTATTATGGACCCGCTTTTCAACCCATTGAATAATCTGTCAGTTTTGGTGGTTTCAAATTATGGAGTCAACCCAGACCCCTCTCACTGGTTCAGATCCACAGGCCACCCGAACAGTGAATTTGGAAACAGTTTGTTTCCAACCTGAACCCAGACTGCAGGTTCCAAATTGGGACTGTGGCTAATACATCTCACAGAGTCATTATTGAAGTTGACCGAGTCTGCAAATTCCACAATTAGGCCTGTACATACTGTGTTATTGAAGATATTCTTTTTTAGCATGATTTGCTGCGTTTGTTCTGCCCCTCCTATTCAGGAAAATGTTGCCTGGCATTCTTTTGAATGCATTGCATTTTTGACATTGCTTTCCTTGCTGGTAAACCATTTTGAATTACAACTACAACAGAAATTTGGACTATCGGGTCTGCCTTGGATTTAACAGTTTCGATACCATGAAGTATTTCAGATTCTTGAAATCAGTAAGAACCTGAATGGAATGTACTGAACCTTCACATTTGGGATTCCATTGTTCCAGGCATTTCACTATCATACCCAATTCTTGATTGTAGATTGTGTTTTTTTTTTGGTAGGTGAGTGTTTTTTGAATCAAATGGCCAGTAGGTATTGCACTCATTGGTCGTTGGAATGGGAGAGGTTTTCTGGGAATTCATAACATGAGGCATTGGTTTTGGGGACTATCGCCTGTTCATAATCCCAATGTGCAATTACAGATATCATTTTAAAGGCCTTGCATAGTTCCGCAAAAGCCTTTTTTTGATCTGGTCTCCAGCAGAAAAGTACTAGCTTCTGCATGAGTTTTGTTTGGGGTTGTACGACTGTGCTGTTACTGTATATGCACCATCGGTAAAAATTTTGAAAGTTTAGGCAGACTTGGACTTTCTGAAGTTTCTCCAGTGCCTTCCAGTTTTCAATGGCTTGAATATGCTCTGGGTCTATTCTGATGCTGTTTACTCTGTCAAATAACTCTAGGTATTTGACTTTGTTTTTATGGAACTGTCATTTTTCAGCCTTTAGACAGAGGATGGCTTCCTTGAGAGATGTCATTACTGCTTGGACTGGTTCATTGTATGTTTCTGGTTCTTGCTTTAGATGAGAATATCATCCAAAGAAGCCATGTAAAATATATCCAAAAATGGTCATGATGTATCATTGATAAACTCTTGGAACGATGCTGGTACATTGTTAAGTCACAATCGCATTACTTGGGATTCAAAATGTCTATAGTGGGTTATAAAAGCAATTATCCACTCATTCCTTTCTACAATTCTAATTATTTATACACATTGCAAACATCCAATTTGATTTAATTCTGGGTGTTTGAGAGTCTTAGCCGGGTCCCTTGAATTAGTGGCGGAGGGCACAGGATTTTGATCATTTTCTTATTTAGTCTATGATAATTGACACAGAGTCCCAAATCTTCCTCAGGTTTTAAAGCAAAAAGTATGAGACCTCTGCAGGGTGATGCAGACATTAGAATGAAACCCTTGGACAAGTTCTTTCCTATCCATTACTTTAGAACTTGCAACTCTCTTTGGGACAGGCTGTAAATAGGTCCAAAAAGAAATATAAAGCCTTCTTGTAACATAATCTTGCAATCATAGGGTCAGTATAGTGATAGCATTTGTGTAATTACCTTGCTGAACAGGGATAGAAACTTGTCGTATTCCTTGGGGATAAGTACTTTGAAGGGGTTTTCTTCATATTGTTTATTCCCAAGGTGTTATTGATTTTATACTGCATAACAGTGTAAATCATGAGGTGATCCCTTTTCATTATTCTCATAATGGATGATGCTGCTACTGCACAGAGGTTCAATTTGGGTTTTTCTGTATCTGTTATTTCCCTATAATTATCCCATATCCATATGCTTGAGTGATATTGGCAATGTTGTTGGCAATATCTGCTTTTGAAGCCAATCCTTCAGGCTTCAAATATAACTATTACATTGAGAAGCTGTAACCAAGATGATTCTAGTAGTATTGTATAATATGCTAGCATTGTCTCACACGTTGATAGTTGTTTCTGATGTAATAGTATTGCTAAAGTGAATTTGACCATAGTCATAATCGTTCCTGATTCTATGGATCTTCCATCAATTACCTCTAAGTCTTCTAATTCATATATTTCCTTCTCTTCTAACTGATGATGGTGAACAAAATCTTTATCTACAGATGCTATTCCCATGGCACTGCTGCCAATTAAAGTGTGTATATTTATTAACCTATCTCAAATTTTCAGTGACCATTTTACAACATAATGCTTGCTTTCCATTAATGACTCAATGATTTCTGCACTGCAAATTGAAAACTGCAAAATGCCAAAACAAGACATATCAACTATAGACACAGGGGAGGGGATTCATCCCCAGCGCAATGGTTATCCTGATTGCACTGATCTAAGCTTTTCCATATTTGGCTTTTTTTTTCAATTACCTTTTCCACTTCTTTCCCTTTCACTGAATCTCTAAATGATACCACATCCACATGTCCTGACACCACCTTCAATTTCCTTGGGCAACTTGTTGCAAAATGCATTGAATCTCCACAGTACATGTACAACCCTCCTTCCCTTGGATGAGTTCATTTGTCCAGAGGTATTGTTCTTCCTTTGACTGCAGATGAATTCATTGGGGTGGGATTGAAATAACCTGCCACTGTTCCTGCTGGTGCGGCATCTGGGACAGGTGTAGTATTGCTTACGTTGTCAGAATTTTTGTATTCTTTGTCCCACAAGCCTGATTTCTTTTTCACAGTTTTTTCTTCTATCTCTGCATCAGGGTTTGAGTACAACTTGATGAAGTCCACTAGGTTGTCTGGGATATTGGGGTGCTGTAGACAATCTTGTAACTTGTTGGATAGGCCATTCTGTAAAGTATTCATTTTTGCTTCTGTATTTCATTGTACATCAGCCACATATGGTAGGAATTCCTCATAATATTGGGAGAATATACAGTCCCATTGCTTTGATTTCAGAAGTTTTCTTTTTTCAGTTGCCACCTTGTTTTTGTCTCTGGAAGCTAGATTCAACATCTCTACCACTGTTTTCAAAGAATCCCACTTGAATGTCTTAGGGATTTCCTTACCAAACTGCATTACTTGTAGCAAAGCAACATTTTCAATACAATTAACAGTGTACTTCAGCTTCTTCTGCTTGGTATTGAATGCCTTTGGTTTTCCAGTGGTATTCAAGGCCAACTGGACATTCTATCCCCGAAGTTGCTTCCTGTCTTCTCTTAAGATGCATGCTATTTCACTTTCTTTCTCATTATGCTCTCTTTCTTCCAAGACTTCCACATTTTGTGCTCTTCCCTCTGTCAGTTTCAGAATCCAGATTACCTGTTCCCAATATTCATTTGCTGATTGTTTTATGCTTTCCAGCTGTGTCTTGGTATCTACCAAAATCTTGTGCTAGCTTTGCCTGTTCCAGTGCCCTAGATTCCAGCTGTTGTCCCAGATTGCTACCTTTTTCCAATAGATCTCCATGACTACATTCTGAAGTTCTTCTCTCTGCTGTGGTCACTTTTTTTTGTGAGAGTCAGTTCTTGCTCTAGGTTATCTTTCTCTATCAGGATTTTCTTTCCTTCCCTCATCAGTTCCTTGATCTGTTTTTCCTTTTCCTTCAACAGATTGTTTAACCTGCAGGTTGTGGGTAGCCTGACCAGACTATTTAGACATTTGTTGACTGTCTGAATATGTACCCAGAGCTGTACTTTGTCAATCACCGCAGGGTTTATTTGAATCAGGTTTTCCAGTTGTGTTTGCATTAATCCAGTCACTATCACATTGTGGTCCATTTTTCAAGGTTCTCCGGACATCTTTTTGGTAATGAATGAAAGCAGCTAGAAGGAACGAGTAGAGTTATCTGAGCCATTAGCAGGCCTGAAGTTTCTTGATGTTTTCTTGAATATTCCAAATAATCAGGTCATGACCATCTGTTTCAGTAACAATAATCCAAAGTATTGGTAATGGGTGGATTTCTGGGTCCATGGCTTGTTTTATTGAATTTGGCCTGCTCAGTATTGGACCAGGATGGTGCGGTTTATGAATGCCGAATGCTAGCATTTACTCAAAACAATTGGATACTTTTCGTGGGAATTCCCATATATATACTCTATATATATGTCTTCAGAAACTGTGCAACATTAACTGATTCTCAAAATTTCAAACGGATTGAAACACAGTACCATGCGTATTGCAAAGTCTTCGGCCAAAATAACAATCGCTCTGGTGGGGATAGCAGCACATATAAAACTGACAATATAATATGTAGAATCAATTTTAGACTAATTCTTCCGTCAAGGGTTCAGGGCTTCCGTATCAACGGCTCAGGGCTCAGGGTTCTGGCAATTATACGAACCAAGAACCGGACAGGCTGAAGGATCGAGGATCGCCTTTGGGTTTTGGGCAAGAAGATCAAAGGTTGCCCGTAACTCAGCAGGCGAGGACTGTATTTAAAGACTCAATCTAGAATCACCAAATGTGAAAGAAGTGGAAGCATATGATATTTGATGGTTTGTAGACTAGACAACGAGTGTTGAAAGAAACATATTCTCTACTGATATATGATTTCTATACAGCGATTCATATGTTCCATAATACATTCAAACTCCGTCTTTCTCTGTATACTCCTTTTGGGTGATTTCTATATTTCATATGAAGCCTGATTCGAAATCTGATTTCTTTCTCATTATTCTGGTGCCTCCGTTCTAAACCTCACTTCATTCTTGTCGTGCTTTACCCTCCATTCAAAAGCACATTTTGTTATTGTTATTGTTAACCTCAATTTGAAATCTGATTTTATTTTCATCATTTGTTATCTTCTTTATTGCTAACTGATCTTCACTCTACCATTGATTATCACTCAGCACAACTGTCACACAATGGCACCCACCTCATCAATTATACAATCACATAATACAGCTGCAAAAGGGATTCACCTGACCATTCAGACCTATTTACAGTCTATCCAAGGAAGAGTTACAAGTTTTAACAGACTGGATTGCAAAGAATCAATTCAAAGACTTCATTCAATCATTGGCATCACCCTGTTGACCCCCCGTTAATTTTGTTGCCAATCCTAATGATTGGTTAATGTTGTGTGTGGACTACTAAAGCCTAAATGAAAAAACAATAAAAAACCATTATCTATCACCCCTAATTCAGTCAATTTTGTTAAAACTCTCTCAGACCCATATCTCTACCAAGCTTGATACCAGGGATAAATATAACATATTTAGAATTGCCAAGGCAGATCAATATAAAACAGTATTGAAAAACAAGTAAGGTTTAATCAAGTGATTCATAATGCCATATGGATTAACCGACATACCAATAGCCAATTAAGAATTTATCAATGTTATACTATGTCTGTTGTTAAATATATTGTGTACAGTATTTCTGGATAATATCCTGTTGTATAAAAACAATGTAATGAAACACACAGAGAATACCTGAGCAGTAATGGGAACTCTCAAGAAAGTGGAATTATATTACAATGTGGAAATATATCCATTTTGTTAGGAGAAGGCCAAGTATTTAGGTTAGATTGTAGGTGTAAATAGAATATGAATCAATTCAGATACAGTTTAAACAGTCAACAACAGAAATACTGCAAGTAAACTCAAATAAGTTCAATGCTTTCTAGGATTTACCTAATTCTATCAAAGATTTATAAGGAATTATACCAATATTATTGAACCTCTCACTAAACGGACCAAGCAACTTATTTCCATTAATTGAAAAACTCAATAAAAAAAGTATTTACAATGGTATCAGTATAGATTCATTTTGACTATATCCAGAAAATAGTTCTGGAAACGGATATCTCAAAATATGTATCAGCAGGTGTACCATCACAGTATAATACATGAGGCAATGTATATCAAGTTGCCATTTTTACCATGAAATACACTCCCACTGCAGAAAACTATGAAATATAAAATCAAAATATGGATACAGTTTTCAAAGGTCTAGAGCTATGGAGACAAGTATGCAAAGAATTACTACAAACATCTCTAACAACCACTCACATCACCACCTGATTTTGCCAAGCCTCTGTTTGCCCAATCAAATTTGATATTTTAAGAACTTTCAGACTTTGAGGTTGAGCTATTCTGTTAGAATAGTTTTTAAAAGCACTTGGTAATATTCTTGTCCAGTTTCTTTGAGTCTGAAAATACTTCCAACCAAGTCAACAAGCAAGCCATTGCAGAAAGTCTTCAAAAAGTCATAATCAACAAAAAAATTACCAACAGTGTCAGCACTAAGGCAGTCATCAATATCCAAACTAGTACTGATTTCAGATCTCTACCCACTGTAGTTCCTTCCACTTCTATCCAGATCCAATATAGATCCTCTCTATCAGGCATTTGAACTTCTATCCAATCAACTAACTATGGTTTCTTCTGAGCAAGAATTATTACAAATTACAAAAAATAGACCAAATGAGTACCAAACCTGAAGGTCTAGAAAAAAACACCATAATAGAAGTTGGTGCTGAAGAAGAATTGGAAGTAGAGTACAATATTTTCTCCCTGCTTGTATCCTTTGAATGTACCATCAGGATATTTATCAGATGCCCCAAAAATAGACCTAATATATCAATAGCAGGTGGTGGAACAATCGGATGGAAATACTCTCACGGATTGCTATAGCAGAGATCTTGAGAATTTCACCTCTGCGGACTATGTTCCACAAGGGGGAGTAGAAACAGTCAATCAGAAAATTAAAGCAAAGATGCAGAACTAGTTTTACCAACAGCACAGGCAGTACAAAGCGAAAAGAAAACAGTGTACAGGTAACCTACCAACTGTCTACTCCTCATAGCACACAAGCAAAAACCGTCCTTCATTATTGGTATGGCTGGAATGATGATAAATGTATTGGAGAAACTGATGGAAAAATGCAAAGAGAATAAAGCTTATATCTCCCACATAGAGAAAGAATTCCATTACTTTCACAATCTTCAGTAGACCAATTGCCCAAGTGTAGTCAACAAATCAGTGAAGGCTATGGAGGGAAACTTCAACTGAATATATAATGTAATGAACAATATCCCCATTGCATGCGTGATAGTGGAAACACAAATTGGTATGACACAGTGACAATTGATATTGAAAGATACAATTGGAAAGCCAGCCTAAAAATTCACTAAAAATATGTTGATGCCAATGGAAAAAAAAAAAAAAAGCAAAAAAAAAGCAAGCAAATGGAGTAATTGACCAAAGAACAAAAGTAGTAGAGATTTGTCATGAAATCCAAATAGCTAGGCAAAGGTCCAATATTGAAATACAAATTGAAAATATTGCGCAACATGTAGAGAATCAGATGGCAAGAGCAAATAGAATGAAAGCAACAAAAGTCAAGAAGCAATAGCTGGAAATCTCAACATATCTATCAAGAATCTCACTGGGGGGCAAACAACCAGTCCTATAGGGACTACCCCTACTGGAAGCAATTTAACTCATGGGCAACACCAAATCCATACTAATTGTACTACCAAAGACAAATAGTAGCATCATGGCAAATGCAAAGAACCAAGATCTGAGGCAATGAGGGTCATGGCAATAAAAATACTGAAGGAGAAGAAGAGACAGCAAATGTATGAACTACTGAAAAAGCCAACATAAGTTGAAAGGATAGCATTGCTGGTCAAGGATCAAAACAAAGAAGCGACAGAATTCTAGGTTGTTGAAAAGATAGGAAGAAAAATTAGTAAGGAAAAGAAGACTGAGGACAATATGGTGTTGATTCAAACCAATACAAATCCCATAGAGAATGGAAGGATTGTCTTTGAATAGGCAATTGCGCTTCCAATTCCTCAAAATTGCAATGAGGTTATTTCATTGGTAGCCAATAATACACTATTCAAAGTAGGAGTGCTCCATCAAATTTCCATGATATCAATCAATATCACTATCAGGAATACAATCACAGACACTGTATTATTGAATTTATAAGTAGATATATTTATTGTATGGAATGACATTATCATTAACACAATAATTGTGATGGACTACAAACTTATTGCTGTTGAGAAAAATCAGATCTGGGAAATAGTTTAAATGCAGGAGATCAGGTTTGATCAGTATGTAACCAAGAAAACAGGTGGTTTGGGAAAACATACAGTAGGAAATCCAAGTACAGAATGAAGAAATGATCATTACAATGAATATTATATGATTGCAAAAAGCAATGGACATTGAGGAGAAGCAAAAGAATGGGAAAAGGATGTTATTATAAGTTTTATTCAGGGGTAAGAACAAGAAGATGGTGAAAAGATCTCCGCAAACAGGTTGGGAACAGCAGGAGTTTGAAACAGTTTTGAAATATATATTAGACCAGCACCAAACTCCTGGAGTAAGAATTGTAATATATGGGAATATTATGTCTCGAAGTACGGACGACTAGGTATGATCTTGTACCTCCTTTGCACAGATTTCCATAACATGGAAGACCATTAGTGTAATATTATTCAATGCAAGACCAGGAAGGAACAAAAGTGCAGCCAGAATATCAACAAATATTCAAACTGCAAGGGTATTTACATGGTAAAGAGCAACAAGTGCCTGAAGAAGCTTAGAGCAATGCAAATAGCCAACAAGAGAATGTGCTGGAGGGAAAGAATTGGGGAAGAAAGAACTGAATATTTAAATCAGCAGCTGCAAAAGGAAGAAAGAAAAGATAATATATACAAGAATCAATTTTTCCAATCCAAACATAGGACCCAGTACAACTAACAAAATCTGATAAAACCTGCACCTCAGTATACTTTAAATTGCAGATTTGAATCGAAAATTCCTACCAGTTTAGGTTTGATATAGTTGCACAAGAGGAAAGTAATGATTGGCCCAGTTGGAAACTAAAATAAAGTCATATATTCTGAAACTATTTCTTATACTGAATGGTGATAGGATGAACAAGATTCACATATGTGTAACAGATTTGACTTTGTATGGCTTTGGTTCAAAATATTGACCAGATCGGTTACGATTGGTTCTATCAAACTCTATATTTCTAGCTATGAATTTGATCCAACAATCTGATAACCCCTTAATATTACACTCAATTTACCAGTTCAAAGATATATTTGCAATCGCTTGAAGACTTACAGAAATTAGAATATTTTTCAAGTACAAATCAACTTGTGAAATCTTAAAATCAAAATTTAAATAGTAAAGTATATGTTTGCTTTCAACAAATATATTATGAAGAATTATTTGTCTGATTGAAAAGATTGTCACTTTGTTCTCAAAGAACTCAGAATGATTATATTCCTGTGATTACTCTAACCAATTTCTTTATCAATTTCTATCTCTAGATCCATTTTATCAAACAACCTTCAAATACATACCACTTTCACTGTAAATACAGAGGACTCATATCGTCATATTTATTTCAATTGTTGTAATCAGTGTATTGTATTTGTATAACTGGTATCTTGATAATATTTATATATATACTTCATACTACAAATTGATATTATGCTATTGATTTATTTACTTTAAGTGAAATAGTTATTATTTAATGGGCAATTGAAATGGAGCAAATGAAAAATTATTAGGTTTTTGAGTAATACCATTTGGATGTTTTCTCCAGGTGGATGTCTTTGAATATATTATGGTATTGCTTTGCAAAATTGTGATATAGTAGTTTATCTCTAGCTACATGATGACTCAAACACCAATAATATTCACTTCTATATATATGTAGAGTCCATTTATTAATATATATAGCCTATATTGATATCTGATGGCCTTATATGAATCAGAAGCAAATAATACTCAATGTTTAATGGCTGATTTTTTCATATTACACCCAAACTGGTAGAATACTGGCAGCACTAACATATCAGACACATTTTTCGACTATAAAACTATTTTTGTTATGTATACTGCACGTGATTCCAAGGGTAATATTTTTATGCATTCAATCAATAAAATCAAGTCAATCAGATTATATAGCAAGTTTGCACTTTTAGTTTTTATTCTCTTCTAATCTACAGAACTTTGTATGGCATAATATGATACATAAAAAAAAAGTTATTAATGACAGCTCAGGGTACTTGTCTGACCAAACCATCAACTAGATTGAGATGACAGAAGACATTCAGCTAGAGAGGATGAATTTTGGCCTACTAAAGAACTTCAAACAATCTGAAAAATCATTCTATATTTAAGATCACAATGAAAGCTTCACTGCAGAGGTCAAGTATGCAAAAGCTGTTAAGTTCATCCACAGTCCAAATAAAAAATGTACATTAGCTTATGAAAAAATAGATGAGCTGCAGGAATAGTTTGGGATTGAAAACTATTACTCAACTAAGTTTGAGTGATAGCTGGAGTTGTCCATGTTGTAACCAGAGTCAACAAATTGGACTAATGTTTTATAGCTCCAGCTAGAAAAAAATGTACTAATGCATCAAGTCAAATGTCACTCCTCAGAAAACAGCAAGCTTGAATGAAAGTAAATAGCCTTTAAGTTTGATATTGATCTACTTACAACTAACTTTGTTTATGTTATTCTTGTAACCAACACTTTCTCCAAATGGAATCCAGATATATCCAGAGACTATGACTTCTTTGTATAGACTTTGGGATGACAAAGCAGTGGTGAATACAAAATTAATTGTATAACCTTCTGATATATGATTACAAATAAACTCAATATAAATTACTTCTATATTTTTCACTTTGAAGCAATGCAGCCTAGTCTATCCAATGGAAAAGTATAATATATCACAGCAAGCTGGCAGTACATTGGAAAAAACAATATATAGAGTTCAAAGCTTTGATATTGTCAACCTCAACAACAAAGAATTCAAATTTGAATTTCAAAACCTCTTAGTTAGCATTGTACTGGGTTATATATATTGTCAAGTATTCATAATATGATAACTATATTTTCATTGATCTGTCTCCATTGTTGTGATCTTTGCTGTTTGTTCATAATATATTCACCAAATTATCATCAATACAAAATATCTCCTCTAGTCCAAATATTTTTCTCTATTTCTCAATGTGAATTTTATCTATGCAAAATCTATAGTCACTCATTACAAATATTTATATACCATTGCCAACTCACTTGAACTGTTGCAATTGGGTTTGAAATTATGAAGTTCATATTTGACTCTTAATCTTTCCATTCGTGCCAATATCAACTGAAATAATTATATTGTCATACTTAATGAGCTAAATAATCAGAATATAAATACCAAATATATTGATTTTGAAGTGCTTGTACTCACTGTTGTAATGCATATCTTCTACCCTATTGAACTCTTGATTTTTTCTAATACAATAGTTCTAAGAATTAAAGAAATGCATAATGCTTCTGTTCAATTTATTCCTATTGAAATTCTGCTGAAGATAGTTACTTCAATGGCAAATGGATTTCATATTGATACAAGCTGGTGTGACAATAACAAGGGAAATTTGGTACAAGAGGAGCAGGAACAGTACAATATTCAGTAGATTATCCATCAATATTTGCAATAAGAAGAGAAATATATTACCCATATCAGCAGCAACAATGATCACGCCAGTGATATCAACAGTAGTGCCATCCACAATATAAACCAGTAGATTATACATCAATACAAGCAGGAACAACAACAAATATATTGTTTCAGCAACAGCAGTACCAGCAATAGCATCATCAATATCAGCAGTTACAATCAAATACCAGTTGGACAGCATATTGATATTAGTAAGAATAACAATATGATAAGCAATTCAGTATCAACTATGGCAGCAACATCCATAATATCAACAGCCACAGTATCAACAATTCAAATTAGCCGATTTTGTATAGATATAAGCAGCAACAATAAAAGCCAGCTAGTATCAGCAACAGCAGTAATGACAACAGTATTTGTGACAGCAAAATATCAATTAAACAATATCCCAATATCAGCAGGAATAACAACGTCAAAAGAAATTCAGTGCCGGGAACAGCAGCAATATCAACGATATGAACAGCAACAACATCAACAATTAAAACAAGCAAATCATATATAGCCACAAGCAGGAACAACTTTATAAGAAATTCACTTCCAGCAATTGCAGCACCAACAACAGCAGTTGTGACAACACAATACAAATCAGATCGTATATCTATATAAGCAGGAATAACAATATCATATGATATTCAGCACCAGCAATGGCAGAAATATTAATAACAGTGACAGCAACAGTATCAGCAATGATAACAAACAGATCATGCATAGACAAGGACAGGGACAATGATACCAAAAATCCAGTACTAGCAAATGTGACATCAGTACAAGCAGTTTAAGCTGCAGTTATTACAACTGGTTATTGGTAAGTGATAGAGCTATATTTTCTCTGAAAAGTATAGTCTGATAGTTAAGAAACCTATTTGCTTTGTTTCAGATCCTATCAATATCACTTGTATTGATGGGAGTGAATCTTGAATTCAGAATACATCATGAAAACTGAATGAAGCAATGCTCAGTTAGTACTGTAAACGTATGTCTGCATGTGAATACTTTTTCAGTCATAGTATGGTTATCCTGAATCCAAGTAAGAAATTTTTCATCATAATTAACCTAGTTGTTTTTGCTGCTCATGGGAATTTAATTGTACACCAGCACTCTTTCCAATTTATACAAATTATCAAATTTGTGTTGGATATCCTTTTTACTCGAACTTCCACTAAAGAAAACAGAAAGTTATCCTTCAGATACTCGAAAGCAACTGCCAAAATCTTGTTAGACTTACTGGAAGAAGTGAAAGGGTATGTATAAGGAGCCAGAGAAGTTGATATGAAGTCTGGTAGAAGTATATAGATTTCTGACATATATGCTAACAGAGATGCAAATGTGCCATTGTTGTAAGAATATCAAAGGTCAGGTTGATCATGTTGATTATTCGTGAATTGGTATTGCCAAGAGGTTTTACACAACTGAACTGGATCTATCAGATAAATTTTAATCAATTAGAAGTGGCCATACAGAAGTGAAATTTCTGTTAAAATATTGATCTGGTAAGTTACAAATCAAATGAAGGGGAATATGCATTGGGACCTGCACAGGGACAGGGACAGCTATTCTGCCCCAAATGCCAGCTAACTGTCCTTAATATGACTGTTTCCAATATATTATTCAGCTAAACAATTTATTGAATACTTTGTTTCGCCATATGGGCCAATATCCTTCCAACCATTTTGATTTTTGCCAAGTACTGCTAATATATCAAAAACTGTTTCATTTGAATGAAGTAGTTACTCTTGCAAACCTTTGTTGGGTAGACTCCATATCAACATCCTTCAAACTAATGTTTGTTAAACTATGATGCCACCAAACATGAAGCTGTACTGTTTGTATTGCTGGTCCAGTGAATAGGTCTTTAAAAAATTGGAACAGGGTAATGGTATTCTTTCTCATATTGAAATCCTGCTTAAGATGCCAACAATATTTGTTTGGTTAGTAAAGTCAGAACCAGGAGGCATTCCTGTAATTGAATTGATTATAGGTTCATATATCATGAATGTTTTGAATAATTCAGGTGTCTTGTTTGGAAGTTTACACTAATTGGCTGAAGGGTATTTCAGAGTAAAGTATATATGCATAGTGTGATGTATATTACTAGTTTGGACAGAAGTCAGTGAGTGTATGCTTACTTGTTGCTTTTGTGAGAGCACCCTCCCCAACTTGGTATATAACTACTATGTTATATTTAACATAATACTCAGTGGGGAAAAATGCCTACAATCAGACGTACTCGGCACACCCAGACTTGGATTGTGCGCCTGGAGTAGTAAGAACAGCAGGTGGTGGCAATAGTGGAGGCAGAATGTACAAAGATACTAGTTGAATGGTTGCCACCATATCATAGGGTGAATACATACCATCATTTAGATCTATTTACTGCATATCTAGAGAAGAATTGTAAATGCTAAAGGTATGTATTGAAAAAATCCTGTCAAAGGGATTCATCTGTGTGTGATTGCCACATTACTGAGCTCCAGTATTGTTTGCACTGAAACCAAATAGAGGAATAAGATTGAGTGGTGACTATACAGGATTCATTAACAGAACAATCAAAAGCCAGTACCCTCAAATCAAAATTTATGAAACTCGGTTAAAGCTTTTGAAGGCCTCTATATATATCAAGCAGGATGTTATAAATATTTAAAACATGATATGAACAAATATAGGAGGTAAAGAAATGATAGGATTCAAGATCCACTATGGTCTATTGAAATTTCTGGCAATACCATGTGGATTGAGCAATATACCACTATCCTTTCAACCATTTATCAATGACACCTTACAACCCTTCCAGGATATTATCTGCCCATTGTATCTGGATAATATTCTGATCTACTGTGCCAATATAAAAAGCAAATAAAATGCATTCAGGTAGTAATCCAAATCTTGAATGATTTCAAACAGAATCTGAGGGTGAAAAAATCTAAATTCCATCAATAAGATGTCAAACACCGATATCTGATCATGGGAGTCAATTGAGTCTGAAAGGACCCAAAAAATGTACAAACTGTCATGGAATGAGAGGTACCACATAAAATCAAGGAAGTACAGGCATTTTTAGACTGTTGCCAACTTATATCCAATATTTATTAGAAACTACTTCAAAATAGTACTGCCACTTACAAAATAAACAAAGCCTTTGGTACTATTTTGCTGCAAATGACAAGCAAAAAAAAGTGTTTGTAGAATTAAAGGGAAGATTCACAATAGTATCAGACCTAACCCAGTTTGATTATAACAAGAACATTGGCCTAGAAAATAGTGTATTGAATTATATATTCACAGGTGTGCTATTACAGTTTGATGATCAAGGGATTCTATATCCGTTAGTATTTTTCTTAAAGAAGTACACACCCGCACAAGCCAATTACAAAATCTACAATCAGGTACTTGGAGCAATAGTTAATTGTATATATCAATAGAGAACAAAATACAAAGTGTCAGTATATCCAATTGAAATATTGATGGACTACAAGAATTTGAAATACTTCATATTCTTGAAATTGTTCAATAGATGGCACACATAGTGATCTGAATTCCTTATATGATTTAAGTTTAAAATCACATTCACACTGGGAAACCAATATCTGTTATCCAATGTATTGACAAGAAGGCCAGGAAATATCCCTCTGAAGGGGATGGGAAAAATGATACCAAACACGATATTAAAAATTGAAAGTGTTCACAAACAGATCAAAAATTCACTGATAGCATCATTTGCAGAAGTAATAGGTTTAACTCAAGAGGATATCAAGCTCAAAGAAAAGTGGAATTGGATATACGGCATATGCAAAGAATATCTATTTGACAGTAGTAATAGGCTTTGTGCATATGCAGTATTCACCCTCAACAAGACAGATAAAATTGAGCTACAATTATAGAAAGAATGTCACAATTTACCTGCAGCTGACCACCCAAAACAAGGCAAAACCTTCGATTGCCGAAGAGGGATCTTCAATGGCAACAGATGAGCAAAGATATCAACAGAAATATAAGAAATTGCTATGAATACCGATTCCACAAAATGAATGATTAGAAAATACATCAATGCCTCACATCTTCAGAGATACCAAAACAACCCTTGAAAGATCTCAATGTGGACTGTATAGTAGAACAGCCAAATAACCAGGGCAACAATACTATTTATAATGTAGTGGACTATAAATTGAAGATAAAGCACTTGGTTTCATGTTATGATGAAACAGAGAGTAAGGCACTTAAAGCAATATTCATCAAAAAAGTATTTGGATTACAAAGTGTTTTATATACAAGAGTATGAAATAGTGGACCTCTGTGTGAATCAGAATTTTGAAAACATATGAATAAATGTGAGTGAATAGAATAAAGACTTGCTATGGAGTGTAAACTGCAAAATGACAAATAGACAGTGAATCAATATTGTTATGAAACAGGATTTCAGCTCCTTTGTCAATTACCATGAAGATAACTGAATACAGTGGCTTTCAATAGTGGAATTCAAATCAAACAACAGCATATTAGAATTGACAAACTGTACTCTATTTTTTGGAAATTACAAATATCACCCACAAATAGTATTTAGTTAATATCCAATTCAAACAGAAAATAATATTCAAAACATCAATTCAATCAATATTTTTCAAAAAATATCAGAGGTCTATGATCAAATGAAAGTTGAGATGGTCAGAGTACAGATGATATATTCAAAGCAAATAGCCCAGTTCCACCACAGAGAACAAATGGTGGAGGCAGGAGGTACAGTATCAATGAATGCCAGAAATATAACAATAAAAAAGACAATCAAATAGCTGGATTGGAAATGAATAGCATGATATGATCCATTGGAAGTTATTCACCTATGGACCTATTCTTGACAGCTAGCAAACAATTTTCATAATCATTCACTATACCCAATATCTTTGCTATCCAATGTATTAAAGCACCTTTTGCCTGAACAAATACAGTCACCACCAGTACAAGTCAAAGTTGAATATCAAGAAGAATACAATGTTCAACTCATCAAGCATTCCTGGGTAATCATATGACAATTGCAGTATTTGGTGAAAATGAAAGGGTATGGCAAACAGTACTGGGAACCAACAACGAAAATTGATGGACAGCAGGCAATCGATTTATGTCATTCAAAACAATATGGGAAGCCAGCAGCGGAAAGCTCCTTGAAATGAACCAGGTGAATGGGGAACCTACTGCTACAGTTGTGGAATGGAAAGATCAGAATTCAAATAAGGGTTGCTAAAGAACAGTTATTATTGTTTGAAACAATACCAGTTTAGGCATTGTGAGAATAGCAAACAGAGCTTTGACGGATAAATACAGATTTGCAGAGGGAGAAACAAGTTTAGGAATTGCAAAACAGATTATGATAGTTGAGAAATAGGTTGGATGCTCATTGGGAGATAAGAATGGATTGAAGTCGGCATATATATAGGTGGTATTGAAAGTCAGGTGGGGTTGGAATGTATTTTGAAACAAGTGAGATAATATAATGACAATCACAATTGTTGTATATAAGGCCAGTGCATGTATAGAGAAGCAATTTGCTCTTCACTGGTTTGCTGGACTACAAAACAATCAATAAGCTTCAGCATCAATCACTGTTGACTTGTGCAATTCCATATTTCATGTTTCTTGTCTTGTTTGCATACTTGTGAATCTGAATATCAGTTTGGTTTCCATAACGCCTAGAACTCGAAGCCTTGAAACCTTGTCAAACACGAAAGTATTTTTCTAAACATCTTTGACAGTTGAACAAATATAATATCTGAATGTAGATGTAGGTAACTTTGGTACTACCTATCCCAAGAGGGAATTAGAGCATAACTTTTTGTGTTTTAGTCAGGGGTTCAAGTCGTGTTCTACTGCCTTTGCCTTTTCACACCAGATATATAGATAACTGTTCTGGCATAATATACTCTAGATGGCTTGCTATATACTGGGGCTGTAAAAATATTGAAAAGAAATATACAACTTACTGCTGGAATATCCATTCAAAGACTCCCGGGATCAACAGCAGTTAAGTAGCCATATATTATTACCAATATTTTTGTAGGTCTGCAGGGCACATAAATGCTTTAAAATGAGTGGGGTGGGGAGGAAAAACTATAAAAATTCTAACATTGCCAATTATAAAGACAATTTTCATCCAATTGTATTGTGATTAGTACAGGATGGACCTTAGTATATGTCGAACAACTGTCCAGAACAGTGTTCAAAATCGAAGAAATTTTATAAAAATACTAAGAAATTCAAAATTGTGTTTTTGGCTTTAAAGATTTTTGGTCCAAAAAGTTTATGGTATATAGAATAGAGTAGATAGTTTGTTCTCAAAACTTCCTGGACTGGTATATAGAATCACAGTGTCAGGTGATAAATCAAAGTCAATTTTGCTGAAATAGATAAGAATAGATACAAAACAGCAACATTTTGAAACTTTGATATAATATTTTCAATTCTCAATTACATGGTCTGTAATAGAAGCTCATACATGTCCTAATAATTCTTTCAATGAATGCAATTGAATTGGTCAATAAAATAATTGGTCAGAGCCTTTGTGCAAAAGAGAAAAAAGAGATATATAAGAATTCTACTTTCCATCCAGTAACAATACAGGACCAAAAGGAAAGATGTCTTAGAATAGGAGAGGTAATTAGAGATTTGGAATTGATATGCAGTATCCATTGATTAATCACAGTTGTCATTGTAGAGTAAGTTTTGAAAAACCCTGAAGCTAGTATAATTGTTACTTCTTGACAAGAGAGAAAGACACAATATTCAAAAAACTGGTGGTTGATACAACAAAAATGACTTTTGAAGAGATGTTTTCAGCAATTGGAGATAATTTTGATAATATTACAACTTCAGATAGGAAAGCACATAATAAGGATGAAAAAAAGTATGGAGAAGACTATAAAGATACAGAACTTAGTAACAATGATGAACCTGCATATGCAGTTTGTACAATCCACAAATTAGTACAGAATTGGCTCAATACCATTCAGATTCACTAAATGAATCTCAAGGAATTGATAATACCAGAATGGGTACATTCAAAAGACTACTTTCATAAGTAGGATAGAAAGTATCATACTGTTTGTCTGCAAGATCTGGTAGTGATTTCTTCAAATATATTTACCAATCGAGTGAATAGTATTACTTTAGCCATTTTATAGATACCTATGACAGCATCTCTGGAACAACATCATCTATAATAGAACGATTTTCTTCCACTGAAAGTTGTCATGTGTTATCATAAGTTGTTCAAAGCAATTGAACCTAGTGAGTTGTGCAAGTCAGTTGGATTTGTACAAAATTAGTTGTTATGTGTATTGGCCCCAGTAAATTATTATCCCGATATTGGATTATGTTAAATATATGAGTATGCATTATAGCGGCCCATTGACATGGATTGCCACCTAGTCATAGATTGCCATAGGGTTGCTTTCTACAGTAAGTATCTCATGGATGAATATTATTTTCATTCAATTATTATATATGTTATCTTGTTATACCAGAATGAGGGTCAGCCATTGGAATGCAATCCACTATGTGACTGCAACAAGGCATATATACTGCAGAACTAAATATAAGTATTAACAATATATATTTATACAATATCCAGTAGACATGAAATCAGATATATTGCATTAGTATGTTCTATATCTGACTATCTGTATTTTTGAATCAGATCTAAGCAGTTTATTCAAATAACTTCTGAAACATTTTATCAGATTTTAGTAAAGAAATTGAATCACAATCAATCTATATTACAAGGAATATTTCTATCAAACTTGTATTAAAGCCAGCTGTTACAATCAAATATTCTATTTTTGTATAATAGAACAATTGAGCTGCAGAACTTAAAGTAATTATCAATAGAGTATAAATGAAATTTGGTTACACAATATGTTGTATACAAGAGATTAGATTTATTGTATTAGTATTATCAGAGTTGTTACTATCTAAATCTCATCAACTTATTAGTGTAATATTTGATATCTTTGGCCCTCATGTTATAAAAGAATTTAAATTACAATTTATCAGTATCATAAGGTATATTTTCATTGCATACATATGAAAGTCTGCATTTATAATCAAATATACTACTTTTTTACAACAAAACACATGGACTATAGAATTATCAATCAGTATCAATACAATATCAATAATGTTTGGTTTTACAATACCTTTTGTATTAGGAATTTACTTTGCTGAATTGATTTTATTGTGATTTTCATCAGCAGTATCAATAAATACATTTTAACTATTCTGTCCAAGCAACCTAAATATGGGGTTGTAGAAATTGAATCATACTTGATCAGTATTTCAATGAATGTTTTTATTGAGTTTTGATCAAAGCCATCATATTCAATATAATACTTTGTTTCCACAAAATGAAATGAATCCACAGAAGGACCAAAATTGTATGTCAATAGTGGGTTGATGATTTTTGGACATACAACATCTCCTAAATGGAAGGTCTAGTGTATCTTGGTCATAATACAATTGTTTTGACTGACTTTTATGTCTGATCAGTCCAAATATGTGCAGGTGATACTGGGCATCAGCTGTATATGAACATTTGTATATCTTATACCAATTTTTGCAGGAAAATGATTAGATAGTATCATATAATTCCTATCGAATTGATATCTATTATAAATCAAAATTGATATCTGATTTGACTCAATGTACTGTTTGAATATGGACATATACTGTGACATCTTGCAAGTGAACAGCGGGGACATGTACGATCACCCTCTATTTCCCTGAATATATGTCATTGGCTATCGCGTGTCTCAGATGCCAGAACCAATCTGTGTGGATGGCTGGCAAACGAACACTCACACCATTAATGAAGCAATGACGGCTAGTGAATAGCCGTGGATGCTTCCGCTCAGAATCGCTGATATCAAACGGGCACCCAAGACACAGCTAAATGGCATCGGCCAGAAAGCTGATGCTCACTGACAACAAATGAACAGGCAAGAAACAACTGAATCGTGCCAACCAACACCTGACGACTGCCAAAGCCCTGGGAATATGTGCCAACTCTGAACAGCAAAGCTGCTCTGAATCAAAAGAGGCCTATTTGCCTGTGTGTCATCAGATTGAAAGGATACCACCAGCCCGGAGGCACAAGCCCGCGAGCTTGATGTCATACAACATTCCGATGGTCTGATTATAATCTAATCACAATAACGACGATAACGGATAGGGGGATGGAAGCTGCGGTAGTCACGAAGGCATGGGCAATTGTTCAAAGGTGGTCATGGTGCTGGAGCTCTAGAGACAAGCATAGTTAGAAGTATTTGTCAGCAGCGAAGACGAAGGTTTGCAGACCTTGGATTCTTCAAGGGTAAAAAGAATCAACCTTCTCAGTGAGGAGAACAAGCTTTAAGAATATACACATTGAAATGATATTCTTTTCGTTCAGATTCTTTTAGTGATTTTACATCCCGAGCAAAGTTCCTAACTGACCTTTGAACCAGTCCCGAATAAAGTACAAATACCACTTTGATCGGGTAAAACCTTGAGTGACACTCCCGGTGTTACATACACACAGATTGAGCCATCAATACTCAGTACTGATACTGTACCAATATATTATTATAGTACAAATAACGCTACTGAGTTTGATATAGCTGATCTGGGTTATAATCAATATATTTTATCTGTACTTATTATTTTATATATATACTGATTCTGTTGTCTACCATTTATTTCAACAAATAGTCTGTAGAGAAAAACATTCATATATTGAGATAGCCATCTATATATCAATTTATTTAACAGCAGTTCAATTCACAGTCTTTCTATCTGTACTTTCAATATCCCTTCAACCAAATTTTTCATTAGCGTTTGTGAAATATATTGACAAATCGTCATGCATAGTGATGTACTCTACAATGGAAGAATATGTCTCAATATGAAATTTGATGAATAAATATTGCAAATAGTATTCAACAAATAGTGGACCACTATGAACATTGAAACAAAAAAACAATTCCATGTATCAGCTCCAAAGATATATCTGTATTGTTAAGGGTTCATGGCTCAGGTATTGAGGGTTCAGGGCTAGGGGATTTAGGGATCATTAAAACTGCAAGCCGGAAAGGCTAAAGAATTGAGGATAGCCTATAGCTCTAAAGATGAGGACTGTATGCAAAAGATTCGATCCAGAATCACCAAGTGTGAAAGAAGTGAAAGCTGAAGCTAATTGATTTTATTGTAGATAAAAGAATACGTGAAGCAAGGAAAGTTATTCTGCTCCGAACAGCTGGTTAATATACAGTGATTTCGTTCATAATCCATTCCTTTCATATTATCTCTAAACTCCTGTTGTCCATATACACTGGTTTTTGCAAGATTACTACATTTTCTGTGAAAATCCCAATTTGAGACCTGATTTTCTCTCTTCTTTGTGCTTTAGCCTCTGTTCAAAATCTGATACCATTCTTGTTGTACTTTATCCTCCAATCAAAATTTCATTTCATTCTTGTCGTTCTTTTGCCTCCGTTTGAAACCTACTTTCATTGTTGTTATACATTATCTGTTATATTATTCACCGATCATCACTCTATCATTGATTGTCGCTCATCCCAACTGTGACACAAGTACCCCATCTCCAATGTCCAGTACCCACAAGGTTCATGGCCTGAGCTTGGCAGGTTGTTCAGTGTAAAAATCATCAATAGCTTTCAGTTCATCTATGTTGGCAGTGGGCTCCCAGCTGTATTTATTGTGATCTCTCCATTTGACTAGATATTCCAAATGCATGTGAAACAATATGGAATTGTCTATCCATTTGACTTCATACTCTTCTTCTTCTTCAACTATCACTGGTGGTGGTGGTTTTTGCTTTGGCAGTAGAAGAGGGTCCTCGGAAGCATTTTCAAATCATGACAATGGTTGAACATTCTGAATACATAGCAGGCTTCGTAGTTTGATCCAATATACCCAGAGACTGATGATATTGGTAACTTTGTAGAGACCTATACATTTGCAGTCAAGTTTCTTGCTTGGTTGTGTTGTTGATATTTTTTGTAAGTCCAGCCATACAATATTGCTGACTTCCAATGGTATAGCAACCCTTCAGGATTTGTTGGCCTGTTTGGACATTACCGCCTGGTCTCTTTTGATTTCTACTCGGAGTTGGCTGAAAAGTTGCTCCATCAGTTGGGGTATCTGTGGGGCATTTATATTACAATTGTTGTTACGCTCCTGAATTGCCTATTGGCCTGAACATTTTTGCGGATAAAATCTATAGTTACGCAAAAATGCGGAGCAATTTGTCATCTCTGATGGATGATTGGTAGCTGCCAACTCTGCAAATGTTAGCCACCAGACCCAATCATTCTGTTGATAATTCCCAAGTTCCAAAGGTACTGTTCCATTACCACATTGATTTTATCAGTTTGGCTGTTGGTGTGTGAATGAAATATGGTTGACAGTCTTTGTTCAATTCCCAATCTTTTGCAGATGAATCTTCAGAAATCAGAGGCAAATTGCGGCCATGGATCAGACAGTATTGTTTCGGGCAGTCCGTGCAGTCTGAACACTTCTTTGACATACATTTCTCCCAGCTTCTTTCCATCAACTTTGTCAATACAGGGTACCAGGTATTATATCTTGGTTAGGTGATCGACTACTACCTATACTGTATTGAACCCTTCACTGTCTGGTAGTCCGACTACAAAGTTCATGCTCAAGTCCTTCCATGGTTGTTCCAGTATTTTTAATGGCTGTAACAAGATATGTGTCTTTCACTGGGTTGCCTTGCTCCACTGGCAGGTATGGCAATTTCGTATGTAGCAGTCAATATCCTGCCTTATCTGCTTCCTGGAATGGCTTCAGCTCAGCAGATCATAGGTTTTTGCTCGTCCTGAGTGTGGTGGAATGGGTGAATCATGGCACTCCTGGACCCGCTTGAGCTGTTCCTCATCTGTTGGTTGAGTTTGTTGCGATTCAAAGATTTCTGGTGGCGGCATGTTCGTTACCCAATTCCTCAACTCTTCAGGACTGACTGAGTCATTGATGAGGTTAACTGTTTCTCCAAACACTATTATCAACGACTTAAGTAATTCTTGGTCGAATCATCTTTTTTTTGCATCATTTGCTGGGTTTTGTCTGTCCCCTCCTTCGGAGGAATGTGTCCTGGAATTCTAGTGAGCACATCGGGTGTCTGTCCTTGTTTCCCTGGGTGATGATGAATTTCATTTGGAAGTGCAAGAGGAATTTGAACCACGGTGTCGGCCTGCGATTGAACAGTGTCAACCTCATGAAGTATTTCAGGTTCTTGTGATATGTGAGATTTCAATTAAATGTGCTGAACCTTCATATTCAGATCTCCATTGATTCAGACTTTTTACCATGTACACAATTCTTGATTGCAAATTTTGAAATTTTCTTCAATAGGCAAGTGTTTTTTGGTGAAGAAGGCCTCCGGGTGTACCACACCTAAGTCATGATACAGAAAGAAGACTGCTGCAGATACGTAACTTGCGGCATTGGTTTCCAGAACAGTGTCTTTTGCATGATCAAAATGGTCTAGTACTGGTGCCATGGTAAAGGCCCTCTCCAGTTCTGCGGAAGCCTATCATCGATATGGTTGCCAGCAGAATGGTACAGGTTTCTTCGTGAGTTAAGTTGGTGGTTGCACTAACTTGATCCAATTCTGTATGAACTGTCAGCAATAATTCGCAAAGCCGAGGAAGACTTGAACTTCTATAACTTTCTCTGCTGCCTACCAGTTCTCAACTGCTTGAACTTTCTCTGGATCTATTCTGATCCCATTTACTCTGACAATTAACCCTAGGTATTCGACATCTTCTTTATAGAACTCGCATTTTTATGCTTTTCAATAGAGGCCGGTTTCCTTGACAGATACCATTTCTGCTGGGATGTGATTCTTGTGTTCTTTCCGGTTGTTGCTGTAGATAAGAATGTCATCCATTCAAGCTATGCAGAATATATCCAACAATGGTCGTGATGTATCATTGATGAACTCTTGGAATGACGCTGGTGCATTGGTAAGCCTGAAGGGCATAGCCAGGGATTCGAAAAGTCAATAGCATGTCCTGAAAGCAATTTTCAATTTATCCCCTTCTGCAATTGTAATCATATTATAAGTATGGCAGACATCTAACTCGGTATGATAGCGATGCTTTGAGAGTCTGAACAAGGTCTCTTGGATTAATGGCAGGGGGTACCAGGTGTTCATCATTGCCTCATTTAACCATCGGTAATCATACAGAGTCTTCAACCTCCTTAGGGATGTGAAGCCAAGAGTAGTAGAGCTCGGTATGGCGATGAAGACCATCAGATGAATCCTTTGGATATGTTCTTCTCTATCCATTCGGTCAGGACCTGTAACTCATCTTGTCACGAGCAGTAAATAGATACAAACTTTGGTGTGAATCCTTCTTGCAGTGTGATCTTATGATTGTAGGGTCTGTGCGGTGGTAATGTCTCCGGGTTTACTTTACTGAATAGGGGTAGAAATTCATGGTATTCCTTGGGGATGACTTCTTCAAGGGGTTTTCCTTGTAGATTTGCTATTCCCAAGGCTTTGTTGATATTGTATAGTGTGATGGCACAAACCTTGAGTTTCTCCATCTTTATTCTTCAAATGAAAGGTCAGGCGGCTACTGCGCAGATATCTAGCTTAGATTTGCTGCAATCCGCTGTTGTTTCAATATGATTGCCCTATTCCCATATGCTCGAGTGGTGTTGGCAATGCTGTAGGCAGTAACTCATTTCAAAACCAATTCTGCGACTTTGAAACTTGACCGTTATATTATAAAGATGTTGCCGGAGTAGCCCTAGCTCAAACTGATAGCAACTTGATTTTGTTACAAATACCAGAAACTGTTCCTGATGTGACCTTATTTCAATGTTGAAATTTGCCATAGTTATGATTGTTCCTGATTTGATAGATCTTCTGTCTATGACCTGTCATTCACATGATTTTTTCAATTGTGTTTCCTGCAACTGATAATGGCAAACAAAATCATTGCCTCCAAATTCTATTCCAGTGGCGCAGAAGACAATTCAAGCGTGCATAGTGTTTGAATTGGGTACAGGTCACCCGGCAGCGGTCCATGTTGGAACCGTACTCAACTCCAACCATGCAAAATTTCCGGTTCCAATTTCCAAACGGAACTGGCCAACCTATGGGGTTTGCCATGTTTAGTTATATCCAGCAGGTTCAATCTCTGGTTCCACATTTCGGGTTTTCTTTTCTTCAGTCATCACTTTTTCATGCAATTAATTGTTAAAGATCAATCCTATTACCATTACAGTCAAATAATCCACTTTAGCATATATTTTCAAATGCAATTGGAGACTTTTGTATGTATCCAATAATATTGTGGCACACTTAACAGTATTGTTACTCTTTTGGCATCCATATCAGAATGCTCACATATTCATAAAGCAGAGCTCTTTCCCTTTAAAAAGATGTCATAATAACTTGATTGGGACAAATCATAATGTTTAACGAATTTGTTAACAGGTTAGTGATATAACTATCTTGTATTACAGAACCACCATAGGATGATCATTTCCCGATAAAGCCAGTCCCATCATCCCATTTGATTATATCAACCCCTATGACCATACTCAATCATTGTCTGCTGAACTGAAAAGCGTTGACACTCTGTTGATGCTAATTTTACAGCATTCACACTGCACAATAAATCGTTCTAGATTGAATTCATCCTGACAAAAGACAGTCAATACTAAGGCAAAATAATTCATTGGCTTTTTGAGCCACATTTTCTGCCACTGTTGATGCTCTGTTGACACTCATTTCAGATCACTCATACAATACTAGAACTCAAATGATTCTTGTTAAAAGTTGGTCATTATAATTGAATCAACGCATTTAGCAAATGTGTTTGTTTGCAATCATAATGTGGTGACCTGCAGAGAGTTGATACTCCACTGGAGCCATATTCCAAGCCGCTGTTCACGCTCATCGAGGCTCATTTTAGAATGTTTTTGCCATTGTTCATCATCATGCTTGAGCTATACAGTTGGTCAATATAACTGATTCGAATTGTTTGCAAAATGTGAGTGTAGACTTAAATATGATAGTCTACTGAAAAGTGTTGACGCTCTGTGGATGCTCATTTTACAACATTGTTGGCATACTTCATTCTGACCATTTGCCAATAAAGTCAGCCAAAACATCCAATATCATAATTTCCACACATGCAACCATACCCAATAATAGTCTGCTGAACTGACAACCATTGACGCTCCATTGACACTTATTTTAGAGTATTGATTCAGTTCAATTCATTGTTCTGAATTGAATGTATCCTGACGAAAGGCAGTCAAAACTGCTGCAAAAGGGTTGGTTTTCTCATTGAGCGGCATTTTGAGCCTCTGATGATGCTCTGTTGACGCTCATTTTAGAGCAATCATTCTGCACAATTGCTACAATATTTCTATTGAAAGACTGTTTCGAAAATTGATTGCAGATGAATTGTAATGTATAATGAATGTGTGAAAAGAATTGTGGTTCCACTTTTCGGTATCTCAAATGCACGGAACAATTATCGTCTACCAATAAAGTCCGTCAAATCATCTGATTTGCTCATTTCGACCAATGTGACTTTACCCAAAACTGATTTGCTGAACTGAAAAGGGTTGATGCTTTGTTGATATTCATTTCAGAGCATTAATACTGAACAATAGTTTGTCTTAGATTGAATAAATTTTGACGAATAGCAGTCAATACAGCTGCAAAATGATGCCTTTGGTTTCTGAGCCGCATTTTAAACCAATGTTGATACTGTGTTGACGCTCATTTCAGAACAAATATATTGCAGAATAGCTACACTATAGCTAATGGAAATACTGTCAATATAATCAATTCCACATGAATGTAATGTATAACAATTTTGCACACATAATTGGGGTTCCTGTCTTTTGTAGGTCAGAAGCACTGCACAATAAATATATGTTGATAAAGTCAGTCAAAACATCTATTTTGATTATTTCAATACATGCAACTCTACCCAATAATAATCTGCTGAACTGAAAAGCATTGACGCTCCATTGACGCTCATTTTAGACCATTCATACTGCACAATAGTTTGCCCTAGATCAAATAAATCCTTATGAAAGGCTGTTAAAACTGATGACAATGGATGCATTTGGTTTTTGAGCCACATGTTCAGCCACTGTTGACACTCTGTTGACGCTCATTATAGAGCAATCATACAGCACAATAGCTATGCTATATCCAACCGAAAGACTGGCATTATAATTGATTCTACATGAATATAATGTATAATGATTTTGTAAACAGGATTGTGGTTCCTCTCTTTCATACATGAGAAGCACTGCGCCATAATTATCTGTCGATATAGTCAGTCGAAACATCCAATTTGATTATTTCAACAAATGTAGCTCTACCTAATAATAATCTGCTGAACTGGAAGGCGTTGACGCTCTATTGACATTCATTCAAGGCCATTCATACCACCCAATTGTTTGCCTTAGATTGAATAAATCCTGACAAATGGCTGTCAAAACTGTTCAACATGGATGCATCAGGTTTTTGAGCCGCATTGCATATGGCTGTTGAAGCTCTGTTGATGTTCATTTTAGAGCAATTGTACTACACAATAGCTACGATATATCCAATGGAAAGACTGACCATATACTTGATTCCACATAACTGTAATGTATAAAGATTTTTGAAACAGAAATGGATTCCTCTCTTTTGTACATCAGAAGCACTGAACAATAAACATCTGTCAATGAAGTCAGTCAAAACATTCAATTTGATCATTTCAACAAATGTCACTTTATCCAATAATAATCTGTTGAACGGAAAAGCGTTGATGCTCTGTTGACACTCATTTCAGGCCATTCATATTGCACAATTGTTTGCCCTAGATTGAATATATCTTGATCAAAGGCAGTCAAAACTGTTGAAAATGGATGTATTTTGTTTTTGAGTTACATTTTAAGCTGCTGTTGACGCTCGGTTGACGGTCATTGAAGAGAAATCTTACTGCACAATAGCTACACTTTGTCCAATGGAAAGACTGTCATTATAATTAATTCCACATAAATGTAATGTATGACGATTTTGCAAACACAATTAGTATCCTCTCTTTCGTTGGTCAGAAGCACAGCACAATAATCATCTGTTGATAAAGTCAGTCAAAACTTCCAATTTGATTATTTCAACACAAGTGACGCTACCAAATGATAATCCTCTGAACTGAAAAGTGTTGACGCTCCGTTGACGATTATTTCAAGGCATTCATACTGAACAATAGTTTGCCCTAGATTGAATAAATCCTGACAACAGGCAGTTAAAACTACTGAAAAAGGATGCATTTGGCCTTTGAGCTGCATTTTAAGCCACTGTTGATACTCGGTTGAAGCTCGATTGGTGCTCTGTTGATGTTCATTTTAGAGCAATTTTCTTGTACACTAGATATGCTATATCTGATGGAAAGACGGTCATTAGAATTGATTTCATATGAGTTGAAATGCATAATGACTGTGTAAACAGAATTGTGGTGCCACTCATGTGCACTTCAGAAGCACTGCCCAATGATTACATCAGGAAAAAATCCCTGCACCGAGGCGCATTCGCCACGCTCAGACGTGGGTTATGTGCCAGGCGTGCCTGGAATGTCTGTAGGCAGGGTAATATGTAAGTCTGCGACGATACAATTCAAAGCACTGTAAAAGCAACTCTGGGCGCTCTATATTCATACAGTGGCATATTACCCTGCGAGGGGTCCTGTGACTCTTAATATACTGTATTCTTCATCTGTCCGTTCCAATTGCGTGGTGCTTGGTGCTCGGTGGAAACGCTGCCAGCCAGACGAGATCCTCAATCATCTCCAGCCAGCCATGAGCCAGACCAGCTCGATCGCGTCCAGCCAGCCAAAAGCCAGCCCAGCCTGATCATCTCCAGCCTGCTGAGAGCCAGCCCTATTCGATCGCATCCAGCCAGCCGATAGCCATGTTGGCTTGAGAGCCAAACCAGCTCGATCGCGTCCAGCCAGCCGAAAGCCAGCCCAGCTCGATCATCTCCAGCCATCCGAGAGCCTGCTTGTCCAGCCGACCGAGAGCCAGCCGAGAGCCAGCTGAGAGCCAGCCGAGAGCCAGAAATCCTCGATTATCCAGTCCAGCTCGATCATCTCCAGCCAGCCGAAAGCCAGCCCTACTCGATCCCGTCCAGCCAGCTGAGAGCCACACCAGCTCGATCGTGTCAAGACAGCCGAAAGCCAGCCCAGCTCGATCATCTCCAGCCAGCCGAGAGCAAGCCCTGCTCGATTGTGTCCAGACAGCCAATAGCCATTTCGTCTCGACTGTGTTCTTTTCAAGTCACCCGGCTATCGGCTTGACCAGTCAGGCACTCTCTTTTCCACTCATTTTCTGCCCCCTTACTTGCAACCGTATTTGCACTCTAAGTTCTAAATTCTAACTATGTTCAACTCTATGATACTTCTTTCTCTCTCTCTCATAGTCACTGTCTTTATTTGCAATGCTAATAGATGTAGTTACAGATAAATGTAATCGATGTGACCAGCCAGCTGAGAACCAGCTCATATCGATCACGTGGGAGATACCATGTCAAGTACACCTTTTCTACTCCCTGTTCCACCCCCTTACATTCAACTGTATGTGTACTTTAAGTTCTAAGTTCAACTCTATGATGCTTTTCCCTCACACTCTCACAGTCACTCTCTTTATTTGCAATGCTAATAGATGTACAGACAATTTCAATCGATGTAACCAGCTAGCTGGGCTCAATTATCACCAGCCAGCTGAGAGCCAGCTTGGATCGATCGCGTCCAGCCAGCCAAGAACCAGCCCAGCTCGATCATCTACAGCCAGCCGGGAGCCAGCCCTACTCGATGGCGTTGAGCCAGCTGAGAACCAGCACAGCTCAATCATCTACAGCCAACCGAGAGCCAGCCCTACTCGATCGCGTCCAGCCAGCCGAGAACCAGCCAGCTTGATCATCTACAGCCAGCTGGGAGCCAGCCCTACTCAATCGTATCCAGCCAGCCGAAAGCCATTTCGGCTCGATCGCATCCAGCCAGCCAAGAACCAGCCCAGTTTGATCATCTACAGCCAGCTGAGAGCCAGCCCTATTCGATCGCGTCCAGCCAGCCAAGAGCCATTTTGACTCAATCGTGTCCAGCCAGCCAAGAACCAGCCCAGCTCGACCGCCTCAAGCCAGCCTGCATCCCACACGCCACCCCCACTCAATATTCTATTTGAAGTGCAAAAAGTGAACCTCCAAGTGCAGCTGATCGAAATGCTAATGCTTCTGTTCAGGTTGGCTCGGGTCCAAGTGCACCTGCAAGTGCACCTCCAAGTGCTGCTCCAAAGATCTACCAAAATTTTTTGTATATAGTTAGTAATAAATTTGTGAATCAAGACTGTGACCTTGAATCAAGGCTGCAACCGTGAATTAAGGCTGCGACTGAAAAGTGTACTGCATTTGGAAGCAAATGTTGCGTCTGGAGGCAAATGCTGTGTCTGGAGCTGTGTCCGGAGGCAAATGCTGAGTCTGGAGGCAAATGCTCGGTCTGGAAATCCAGGGTACGTGGAGCCTCAAAGGTTTTCGATTTCAGCGCCCAATGCGCCCCATGCCTACGTACATCCTAGGCGCCACTTTGTTTTTTTCCCAATGTATCTGTCCATAAAGTCAGTCAAAACATCCAGTTCAATTATTTCCACAAATACAACTATACCCAATAATTATCTACTGAACTTAAAAGCATTGATGCTCCATTGACGCTCGTTTTAGATCATTCATAGTGAACAATAGGTGGTCCTGGATTGAATATATCTTGATAAAAGACAGTCAATACTGCTGCAAAAGAATTCATTTGCCTTTTGACCCACATTTTAAGCTGCTGTGGACCCATTGTCAATGCTCATATTGGAGCATTTATACTGCACTATTGATTGTCCTTGATTGAATATATTTTTTTGAAAGCCAGTCAATACTGCTGAAAAGTATTCATTTGCTTTATGCGCTGTATTGTAAGTTGTGGTTGACACTCTGTTGAGGCTCATTTTACAGCACACATTCTGCACAATGGATCGTTTTTGATTGTATACATCTTGACCAAAGGCAGTCCATAATGCTCAACAAGAGTTCATTTGCTCTGTGGTGGAATTCAACTTGAAGAATCAATTGTTGTAAATTCACATATCTTTATTGTACCAAACGACCAATCAGTATTACATTATCTTTTCTCTGAATTGATAATTCGTATGTTTATTATCACTAGTACCCAGGAAAACTGTTTGTTGGCGTCCAATTGATTTGAAATATCCTTGAAAAATACCTGCAGTCTGCAACCCAACAATTTTAATGGGACTGTAATTACTATGAGATATTGATATTAGTTGTATTTCAGCTGATATGGGATAGCTAGTCATGGTTCTATTTAAAATCAATCTCATGTCTCCCTATATATTCAATATGAAAACTGCTGGCACTTTGTGAGTAAATGGTTATTGTTTTTTGTTACTTTAATAATTTCCAAAACTCCATACTGTGGTTCATAAATGCTGGGTGCATTGAGATATTGTATATCTACTAGTCAGGTCAAGTCACAAATGAAGTGTCTGTTTGTTGTAACGAAAGTAAGAAAGAGGTAGGCAATACCCTTATATCAACCATGGTCGAGACTGCAATGTCTATGGTGATTGATACTCATCATATACTACAGGATTAAAAACCTGTATTAATTTAAATAGTCTCTAGGTTTTCTTTCTTGCAGAATCCAGTTGAATCTACAAAAATATGGATTAATTCAAAATAATATATTAAAATTTCTGAGTTTTATTAAAATGAAATCTCTGACAGACTATATTGTCAATATGGACTACTGATGTTATCGATTACCAGACTGCAAATGTCGCATGCAATCTAATTTGAGTCTGTTTTACAATCTGTTACATAATCTGGACATTGGAGTCGTTCCAAATTGAAGCATGGACCCTGACTGTTCATGCTGGTTGAGCTCTACTGGCAATCCGGACCGCCAATTTGAAAAGGGTTCAGTTCCAACCCCAACCTGGACCAGAGCCTTGGGATAGGAACTGTTGCTAACACTCAACGTACATATTAACAGGTTTTTCTCTAATGTTCACAGAACATTTCACAACGCAATGTCTGCTTTCGATCGACAATTGTTTCATTTCCGCACTTTGAATTTAAAACCCCAAAATTCCACAACTAGGACTGATATTTGTTGACAAAGAAGATTCGTGTCCAGCACAATTGCAATCAATATTGCACTGGCCGAAACTTTTTCCAACTCCACTTCTTGCTCCTTCCCCTTCCCTTTATTATCTTTGAATGGATTGATCACTACTGAGTCGGAGGCAGCCTTTCACTTCTGTGGGCATGCGGCCTCGAAATGCCTGCCATCACCACAGTACATACAAAGTCCTCCTTCTCTTTGCCTCTTCATGTTTTCTGGAGTAATTTTCTTTCCTTTGATTGCAGATCGATCCATTGGAGCGGGAACATGATATGCTGCAACGGTCACTGCAGGTGCTGTCTCTGGGGTTCATGGGGCAGATGTTCTGTTGTTTGCACTTTCAAGCTTCTTGTATTCTACTGACCATCTACTGGATTTATTTTCAGCAGCTTGAGCATGGATCAGTGAATCTCACATTGAGCAGAGTTTGCCAAATTCTGTATGGTCTTCGGCAATGTTGCAATGTTGTAGTGAATCTTTCAATTCTTCAGATAAGTCTTGTTTTAGCATGTTTAGCTTGGCTGCTGTGTTTCAGTCAAAATCTGGCCCCCATCGTAGAAATTCTGCGTAATACTGAATAAATTCTCAGTCATTTTGTGGAAGCTTAAGGAGTTCTCAATTGGTGGTGACTCGTATGTCTTGATCTCCACATTCTTGCAGTAATAGGTCCAACAGAGTTTCCAGTGATGTCAGGTCAAGGTTACCAGCAACTCTGCTGTTCTATTGCTGGATCCGATTAAATACCATACGTTCCAGTCGGTTCACTGCATATCACATCTTGGATTGCTTATTGACAAATCCTGTTGGTTCATCGGCAATTTTCATTGCTAATTGTGCCATCTATTTTTGTAATACGCTTCTATCTGTTTCTAAACATTACAGAATTTGACTTCCCCTGTATGTTCTGCGTCCACCATTGCTGTGCCCTCCACCTGTTCTTGCCAAAGCTGGAAAGATCTTCACCTGATCCCGATATTTGTATCATGCATCTCCTACCACCCTCAGCTTTTCTTGTGTATCCTCATAATGTTGTTTCAGGTCTTCTGTGCCTGCTGGTGCTGTCTTTTCAAATCGTTGTTCTAGATCTGTAATCACAGCCCGCAAGTCTCCATGTATGCAGTCTGGTACTCTTTCTTCCATGTCCTGGACTTGTTGTTGCAATAATGCCAGCTCTTGGTCTATATTCTCTTTGTTTGATAGGAGGTTCCCTCCTTCCTTCATCTGGGGAGAATTCTTTTTTTGGACTTCATCGATGGTTGTCACCTGGGGGAAGATTTGTTCGTTTAGTCAGCTTACTTGATTCTCGACTTTGGATGGGAGTGCCTATAGTAGTCGACTTAAGGAGTTCTGTATAAAATTTGCCCCTTTCAGGGCTTGTTCTATGTTCAGCTTGGTGAAATCCACCAGTATCTGTCTCCCGATTATATCTTGACTCATTCTGGGAAGCCCTATTTATTGAGCTACATGTGCTGAGGAGCTGCCTTCCATATTTTCAATTTTCCAATGGCAATTGATATAAATATTTGTTGATCCTCCAGCTGAAGGTGTGTGCTACTTCAAGGTACTTGTTACAAATGTGCCTCCAGGTGTAGCTTTTCCAGTATATCCAGCAATCATTGCCACAATAAATGTCACACCAGATATATTAATGGGGATTCCAACATATCAATGCCAAACAGTCAATTGTTTATTAATATCAGGCTCAGTACCAGAGCCAAAGGTTATGAAGGCTGAGAGTCCAGACAAAACAAAGAATGCAATTGCATTCTTTGATGCAGTCAAACAAGGTATTGAATTCTTCCATCTCACAATTGCAAGTTGAACCGATGACTCACTCATATAGTATTTTCCAGGTGCAGTGGATCATAGGATTGTAATAATAAAATCCATTTCTGTTTATTCGTTGGACTATTGTAAGGCTTCTTCCATATAGGAACAATAACAGATATGAATACAGTCGCAGGTGCTTTCGCTTATTTGTCACAATAGTAGGTATGTATGCAGACACTTCAAAGACAAATGATGTACATATGTTTCCCGAAACTGTGCACAATCAATCAGTTTTGGCACTTGCCTACTGATCAGAACACAGTGCAGTGAGTATGGCAAGGTCGATGGCAAAAATAGCAACCGCCCCAGTGGGGGTAGCGGGACATAAAAAATGAAAACATAACTTGTAGAATCAATATTGAGACTGGTTCTTCTGTCAAGGGTTTGTGGCTCAGGAATTGAAGGTTCAGGGCTCAGGGTTTTAGGGGTTACAAAAACAGAAAGCTGGAAAGGCTAAACAATTGAGAATAGCCTATAGCTGAGGAGATAAGGACTGTATGCAAGAGACTCAATCCAGAATCACAAAGTATGAAAGAAGTGAAAGCTGAAGCCAATTCATTGTTTTATAGACACGAGAACAAGTGAAAAAAGAAAACTTATCCTCCACCAAACACCTGGATTATATCAAGTGATTTCGTCCATAATCCATTTGTTCCCTAATTCCTCCAAACTTCCACATTATTTGTATACCACTTGTTGCATAATTTCTATGTTTCCTGTAAATCCAGATTCAAAATATGATTTTCTCTCTTCTTTATGCTTTACCCTCTTTTCGAAACCTGATTTCATTCTTACCATACTGTTTCCTCCATTTACAACCATATTTCATTCCTATCGGGCATCAGTCTCTGTTTGAAATCTGATTTCATTCTCATTGAACATTATCTGATATATCATTCACCAATCATCACTCAACCATCCATCGTTACTCATCACAACTGTGACATGTACGGCAATTGTACAAAGCTACATCTGAATGACCAGGAACCGATGGTACTGTGATGGGAGCTTTGAGTTCATTGAGGTCATTGGCAATCTTGGGCAATGCCAGGGATGTGGACTGTTCAGGGCAGGGCTTGAGGGTATTGAGACATTGTATGGCAGCTTGAGTGTCAGTTAAAATCCATATATGTCTTCTGGCAAGGTTATTACGTTGACAAATCTGGAAGCATTTCTGTGCAGCTTCCAGAATACCAAGTAATTCGGCATCATGAACTTCCTGTTGATGGTCCATTGGATAGGTTGCTTCAACGGCATCTTCTTCAGCCATTGCCACTACAATTCCTGTGCCAATGTTTTTGATCAACATAGATCGATCTGTAAAACGAACAATATTGCGATCATCTTATTTCAACAGTGCATACTGTACTTCATCGGCTTTTGCTTTCTCTTCTTTTGACCGGGAATTAAATTGTGTTTTGACTCTGCTTTGAAACCATGGTGGACAGGCTGTGGTCGTGTAGGTTTCGAGCTTTGAACTGTTGGAAATCCAAGGATTGAGGGTCCATACAGTTTGGATAAGTGGTATTTCAAATTTGCAGTTATTTTGTTGCATACTGTCCCATGAGATCCAGGGCCCAGTTGTATTACTAGACTCTGGGGTTTTGTGAAGAGGAGGGAAAATCAATGAACAATGTTTTCGAATTGGGTGAATTTCCGGAAATGTAAGTTTTCAAATTGCATATTTTCTTTGTATGTTATTAAGTCTTACAGCTACTGGTGGTTGGGCGGAATCAACGTGCAGGGCTATTGTTGGTGATGTGTGGAAGGCTCCAAGGATACAACGAAGCGCCATATTTTGAACTGTTTCAAATTTCTGTTGTTATGTTGCTTGCCCCATCCACCAAACTTGAGCTCCAAAGTTGCAAACAGGTACAACACACACATTGTATAGTTGGCAGACTGCACTCGGGGTCAGTCCTGATTCTGTATTGGCTAGTGATTTGAGGGCTCCAAGGGCTATTTTGCCACATGCGGCCTTCAGCATAACATGGGGTTTGAAGTTAATTTTTCTGTCAAACCCAATACCAATCCACTTGACTACATCAAGGCCGATGCCTTTTGTGCCAGGGACAATTTTCATGACATTGGGGAGGATAATCTTTTTGTTGTTGGTTGTATCACTGTTTCGTTTAATGTGAAAGTATATCATCTCTGACTTTGAGGCATCAAATCATTTATCATTGTTTTCTGCCTATTTGAAAGCTGTTCGTTCAGCTGTCTCAAGGCATCTTGCATTATAGGCTGTTGATTTGCTTCAAACAACAATTGCAACATTATCAATAGAGCTTGGGGTTCAGGAGCAGGGGTAATGGGTTGTGAATTGGTAGAAGAGAGAACTGAGATAGAGGATCAACAGAATTGGGGATGCAGGTGATGCCTGAGGGATTCCTGTCCGGACTGGTCTGAGGTCTTTCTTGTGTCCATCAAATGCCAGTGCTGTTGTATGGTCAAATACAAAATGGTCTATCCAAAGATAAATTGCAATTGGGTAGCCCAGTTGTGGAAGAGTTTGGAGGAGATGGTCTTTAGATACATTGTCGAATGCACCATTCACATCTATAAAGAGAGCAGTGGTAATTTTCTTTGTGTCCTTTCCTTGTTCAATTTCATGTATAAGCGCTATGGCAGCATCTGTAGCTGAACATTGTCTTTATCCTCCGATTTGATCTTTGTGTAGTAGGTTGTATTTTTCAGCCATATATGCAATTCAGTTTCCCATCAACTTTTCAAGGATCATTCCAAGGCAATTGAGCAGGGCAACAGGTTAGTAGGCTTTTGTATTGAATACTCAGGTTTTCCAGGTTTGGGTATAATCACAGTCATTGCTTGTCGCCAACAGGTGGGGTGATATTCTGTGGTTCCATGTATATCAAAAAGACTGTTGAATTGTTCGGTGGCTACTAGATATGCTTACCAGAGACAGTAAAAGGGAAGCCCATTGGGTCCAGGGGCTTTAATTGGTACAGAGGTGAAAATTGCTTGTTTGATTTCTGTAGGGGTAAATGTAACCCATGGCAAGATCGGTTGATTAGTGATATCAGTTGGGAAAGGTGCTTCTGGTGGGGGTGAGAACATGGTGGAACATAATAGTACTGCCTTTTTTGTCAAAAGTCACTGCTGTTATGTTGGAAAATGACAGGGGTGGTGCCCACTCAGTTTTCCTGGGTTTGGTATAGAGGAGGGCGGTAAATATCTCAATGCCTTGTGCATTTACAGAAAATTCAAGCCACATTGTGGTTTTGGAGGTTCGGATATCCTGGAAATATTGGTTTCGAACAGCTTTGAATTTGATGTGATCACATTCAATGCGGGTTTTCTTTCACTGCTTCTGGGCATGTTTCATCTGTGTTCGGGAAATTCTGAGTTGGCGTATCCACCATAATTGTGAATGTGTTGTAAGCTGGAGGACCGGGGTGCATTCCTTGGCTGCATCAAGAATCATATCATAGAGCAGTTCGGCTGATTTGTCAAGGTTTAGGTCGGTTTGTTGTTTATAGAGGTATTGCCAGACCATTCATGAGGCATGGGAGAGTGTATTGAGAGTTTTCCAAAATACATCCCAATCTGTCTTGTTCTAGTTGTATTTTATTTTGTTGGAGTCAGTGGTAACAAGTTCAGATTCTGCCCAGATATCAAAACATATTCTTGCATGGTCTTAACAAGTTGATGTGTTGTCATCCACTGCCAAATGTGTAACTGAGTCATGGATGGCTTGTGATGTAAAGGCAAGGTAAATGATAGAGGTTCACACGCCATGGTGGTAGTAGTATATTGGGGTGTCCGGTTCGTTGAGGAGGGAATATTTATTGGTTTCCATAATGTGAACAAGTTCGTCGGCATATTTGGGTGTGTTGGTTTGTGAATTCCACCATATGTGCTGGGCATTCATATCACCAGCAATTATGCATCGTTCAGGCAATGGGTTTTTGGTGAAGCATCTTTGAATGGTGAAGAGATTAGATGAGCCTTCATATTCATGATAAATATTGAAGACTGTGATTTGTGCAATTGATGGCATTGATATTGCAAGGGCTTGAGTATCAGGATGCTGGCTAATGTCAGTATATGGGGAGCATTTGATATACAGGTTGTTTTTGGCCACATAGACAATTGTCCTATTGTGTTTTCTTAAGTTTTTAGGTGGTATCAGTAGCTCAAATCTTGGGTGTATTGTAATCAATGTATTGTCTGGTTTGAATCCAGGTTCTTGGAGTAAAAGAAGGACGGCTGTTCCAACTGCAAAGTCAAGAATGGTATTGATGACTCAGGAGAAGTGGTTGCAGTTATATTGCATAATTCAAATTGTGTTTGGTGAATAGGAATGTTGTTTAGGCATGGGCAATGTTCGGGTGGTCAGACATGAACTTGGTTTGTACCTCAGCACGTATGGCCATAGTTATTGGGCATTTAGAATCTTCGGCCCGGTGATCACCGTTTCAGTTGAAGGATTGGATACTATCATGGACATACTGTTTTCCCATGCTGAAACATAATCTGCATGAGTGGGAGGTTGTGGTGTGAGGTTCTGCATATATGTTGCAGATTGCAGATTGTTTGCATCGTAAGTAGAAAGGGCCAAATTGTTGGCAGTTTGTACATTGATCAGTTGGTTGGGATGCCACATAATGGTCAGCCTTGTGGGTCTTGTCATCTACTTGTACTCCATGGTCATGGATAAATTTTGCTTCATTTTCAGTATGGAGTCCAATAACCATGGTTGCTGCCATTTTGTGTAGTTGTGTTTCTGGCTTTGTATGAAATCGTGATAGAGTGGTAAGCTTGATATGATTGTTTTTCATCTCAATATCTTCTTTCAATAATTTCATTCCAGTTTCACATTGAGGAAACATAATGATGTCCATGGAATGAACTATTATTCGGATTCAGGTTTTTGGCTTGTTGACATTCTGCACAGTTGTGTCAACTAAAGGAACTGTTCCTTCCATAGCAACTTTATGGGCTAGAACCAATTCCACAGGGCAGGCATCTGCTGTCAGAAGCACATAATTATGCTTATAGTTTGCAGTGACATGTCCAATATTGGCCAAAGGGTCTGCGTAGCAGTGTCAAAGAATGGTGTTGATAGCAAACTTAAGTTGTGTATGATCAGCATTGACTGGTTGATCACTGTATCAGGCAATCACTAGTGTGCATTGTTTTTTGGAGAGGGCACAGGGATTCAGAGTACACCCATTGTTATTTTTTGATGGGTCTTTCTTTGCTCATGCAGATGCAATTGCTAACCAGAGTGTAGGTTTGGGGAAAGTCCCTTCTGGGACACCTGGAGTTAGTAGGTCTGGCAGTGCTTGTGGTACATCTTTCTTTGAGGCTTGGATTTGAACAAGATATTCAACTCATTGTCCAAAGATCACAATATTATTGAGAGCAATTTTATGTTATGTTTTAATTGAGGCCAAGCGAGATACCAGTTGTGCTTTCTGGGTAGTGAAGTGATTGTTGATTTTGAAAACATTTTTGTGAAGTGGTTCGATGATAGCTTTGAATACCTGATGAATTTTCTCGTCATCTTCATGATTTGGATTCAGTAGGTTGGTAGAAGGGTCCTGAAAATCTTCATCATCAGAATCATCATCATCGTCAGAACATTCCTCATTGACATCAGCATCCTTTGAGGCATCTCCAAGATGTAGGTCAGTGTTGGCAGAGTTTCCATTATGGTCTGGGTAGGTTGGTTGTTGAGGTGAAAGATGGTTGAGGTTGTTCAGAGGATGTATGGAGATGGACAGAATCAATAGTCATGCGGGTACTTGAACGTGTATGTGGGGCATTGAGTGGAGGATATGGTGAGATGGCCTGTAGTCAGCGAGAACTTCCCATTCCTCATTTGGATATGTGGCCTGTCAGGGTGCTATGTGATACAGCTGGGGCATCGATTGCAGAAAGTGGATCTGAACTGGGATTTGGATGAAAATGCATTTCATATGAGCTGGAAGTGCCATGTGGGGGTGGTGGTGGTATTGGGGAAGTCATTTAAAACTTTATAGGGTTCATAAGGTTCTAAGTATGTTAAAGAAATAAATTTTTTCTGGGTATTTTGAATATATACAAATCTGACGTTTGAGTGTTGATACATGTGGCCTCTGTACCACCTATTCCCTGAGAGGGTTAGAGCTTCACTTCTTGCTTCCTAGCAAGCTGTTGGAGCCTTGAACTAGAGCTTTTGCCTCCTCACAGCAGATACAGAGACACCCATAGCGACATGAAAACCTCTAGGAAACCAGCCATGTGATAGGACTGTACAACCACTGCAAGAAAGGAAGCGCAACTCAATTCTGGAGAATCCACCCAAAGACTCAAGGGGTCAATGGTGGCCAAGTAGCCAGACATTGTCACCTACACCCTGGTATGTCTACTGGGCCCCAGTGACAAATATATTCCAAAGAGGGGAAATAAAAAAATATGAAAATTGCAAAATATTGAAACTCAACCGTTGTGGAGTCAATTTTGGTCAAATTGAGTTGTGCGTTCGGCAGGGTAGACCTGAGCATGTGTACACACTGTGTTTGTGAAAGCGTTCGAAAGGGATGAAAAGTCATTAAGAAACAAGGTGAATTTGGGTTTTTGAGTTTGAGGATTTTTTGCCCAGAGAGTTTGGGGCTTGTAGACAAGTGTAGGTGGTTCGTTCTAGAGGCTTTTGAGGCCAATGAATCGAATGCCGTTGTCCGTTTGTGAATTGGGGGTGGTTCCACTGAGATAGAGGGGGAGTAGGCATGAAAATACGATATTTCGAGGATTTTTGGCCCAAACAGTCCGGGGCTGGTAGGGAACTGTTGATGGTTTGTTCTAAGAGCTTCTGAGGCCGCTGAATCGATTGCCATTGTCTGTTTTTGATTTCGAGTTGATTCCACTGAGATAGAGGGGAGGTAATAGTGAAAAAGCGACTTTTGGAAGATTTTGTGCAACTAATGCAAATGTTGAGCTTTTGGTCTGAAAACAAAACCTGAGCCTCGTCTTTGTGTGCTTTTAATAATTCCCAAAGTTTGAAGTTGATTGAATAAGAATTGGTTGTGTAAATGATTTGGTGGGGGCCCTTTTGCAGGGGTTGCAGGGGGTTGCAGGGGAAAAAAAAGAGGGATAATACTTCCAGTTTTCCACCCAGCAACAATAAAGGTCCTGGAGAAGAAACGCCCTTTTGTAGGGGGGGTAATTGGGGGTTAGGAATTGATTGCAAGTATCTGTTTGTCTATAGCTGTGCTGGTTGTTGACTTATTTTCGAAAAACGGTTTTGCTGGTGTAATTATCACTCTGTTTAAAGTCTGGTCATGATTGTGTGGTAATGATAGCCACCAAACAATAAACTGGTATGAGCTTGTTGGACCCCAACTGGTCAGTGGGCCTATCTGGATGGGAATCAATTGTGATGGAACCCCATAGATGGATACGAACAGAACTTTGCAGAAGCATAGTAATGAGTCTCGCAATATCTGGAAGTAACTGTATTCAATTACTGCCAGCAATAGCTTCCATCAAGTCATCAGGAATTTGTTTCATGGAGAGGACAGTACACTGGGCTGCAGGGAGTATCACTAAGAGGAACCTCAGAAAAGACCTTCACATTAAGGATGGGTGAGCCAGAGGCAGTGGTGGTTGTTGCAGCAGAACCGGTACACATCAACAGTTCTTCAATGACTGCTGCTGGCTCGCTCAGTCAAGAGGGGAGTACTGAATAGTGGTGGTTCTCATTGAGGATTACTTGTTATAAGATGGACTCCTGGTTTCCATCATATTACAACTCCATTCTTGCTTATATCAACTGAAGCAATTCCGGTGTACCGCATATGGCATCATATGAAATATACATGCGGATACAGTGGAGATGATTGATATACTCATAGCACAACTGAATATCTGGAATATTTAATGCAATAATCATATACCTGGAAGTCAGACACATTGTTGAGGGGAAGCATAAGCCCATTACTAAAGCATGTAGAGGGATTTCATTGTCACTTATACAATTCACAAACTTCCCAAATCATATTGATGGCTGAACCTCACAATGAAACAAGATAGGATATGCAAAATTTCATATCAAGATGACTAAATTATCAAGTTCATCATATTGTGCTTGAAATATCAGTCAATATATTGAATGATTGATATCTGGATAGCTGAATCAAATAGAAATAATTTTGTTTCTATCAAATCATTCATCAGAATGATTTCATACCTGATGGCAGAAATCAATGATGAATATGGAGTAATTTCATGCCTGGGTGGCCGGATTGATAAGGTATTTCAAGAAAACTGTTGCCTGGCAAGTAAAATCTTAGATTTTGTTTCCGATATTGCAGTGCATTGAACATATCATAATTTGATTCATTTTCGATCATGGATGTGCCATTTCTGAACAGGCTTGCAACACACCTGATGGGATGAAAGCAATGTAGAAATTGACCTTGGATCAACCATAGTGAAAATCAGCAATCAAATTCTTTTGAAGCTTATACAATGAGAGAAGAATCTATTGAATATATATCGAACAAATACATATAGCACATTCCAAGCCCAATTACCACAATCATATGGCCAGAATTACATTCCTGGAATCAAATGGTCAAATTGCATAGCATCTAGTCTATTTCCCAGGATGGCAATACACAAGTGACGTTGAAAATACATATGTTCATTCGAAAAACATGTTCTTTTGACAATTAAGAACTATTGAGTATGTAATCGAGTGCAAATATGCAGATATATAAAGAATGAATGGTATCATGGAAAATGACTGTGGCTGTGATCCGATAATACTCCATTGCCATGGCACCATGGAATGAGACAACACAATAATCAGAGAGAATTGATGAAAATCAATAATATATATGAAACGATACAAAACAGGCATGATGTCATTGTCATCAATAGAACTCCAATCTTGAACCGGGGAAATGACCATACCAAAAATGAACGAAATCACCTGTGCTGCAAACATTCACAATCAAACCAATACTGAGAATGAAGCACTATCACTGTGTCAGGTATCTGATATATAAGTGACCCTGGAAGATGA